>QFBH01000768.1:18627-28796 GCA_004335885.1 Dunaliella sp. M2 | reverse complement strand
GTGCGTGTGTGCATGTGCGTTTGCGTTTGCGTGTGTGTGTGTGTGTGTGTGTGTGTGTGTGTGTGTGCCTGTATGCATGCGTGTGCGTGTTTGCGTGTGTGTGTGTACTGCTGAGCAGCACAGGCTTTGTCTCCACCTTACCACCTCACCCAAAAAAGGGCAATCTACAGAAATGAGGCACGCACCCAAAGACCCAGCACAGCGATCAAAAGCACAGCCTGGAACACAAGCAGCTGCAGGAACACTGCGCAGTGCCCTCACCTTTCGAGGGTGAGTGGTGATGGGAGGGTGGGGGTGAGGAACCCTTCACGCCACTAGTGCTGCTGCGGTGATGGGCGTGGCCATTGCTGCCATGGCCGCGTGCACCTGAGGTGTGCAGCATCGTGAGCAACATACATTTCAGATGCAGATGATGTAAGTGTGCTTGCATGAGTGCTTGCATGAGAACACTGCAAAGTGCGTGAAATCTATGGTTCAGGCGACCTGCGCTGATCTCCTGGTGAGACAGTGCAGACAATGCATGATTGTGCACTTGCACGCACGCGCGCGCACACACACACAGACACAAGCTTGCTCACCAGTGGCGCCTGTGTTGCGCGTGTCACTCCTAGACCCTCCTCGCTGTGCTCCACCTGTGAGTACAAATCCATAGCAGGTTATCAATAGTTGGCACGCACACACACACACACACACACACATTCACGCAGCCACAGCAACAGCCACAGCAACAGCCAAACTGCAAAGCAGCACACAAAGCATGCATGTGCGTTGTCAAGTCGACGCTGACAGCGTATGGCACAGAGGCAGGCTGCGCCCACCATGTGCCACCCTCTATCTATTTGTGAGCAAACCAGGAACATGCACCCACACAGCACCATGTGCAGGAGGAGGCTGCGCCCACCATGTGTTCCCACCTATTCGTGAGCAAACCAGGAACAAGCAACCAACAGACAGCACCCACCATGTGCGGGCCTGGCACCAGGTTGCGGGTGGTGGCTGTCCCGGGCCACGATGGCAGCCAGGGTGAGCTTGGCACCTGTGTACAAAAGAAAAGGAAAGTGGCAAGTCTGTTGGTTTGGACCAGCAGGCACGCCACGCACACGCGTGCGCACACTTGTGTTCTCTCTCTTTTCCTGTGAGCCTGCACCTGCATGCACACACACACACACACACACACACACACACACACACACACACACACACACACATACCTCCCGCGCTGCCGCCTTCCTCCGCACCGTCACCACTGCTGCCACCACCCCATGCGCCATGCGCGGCCGCACGCCACGGCTGCTGCTGCTGCTGCTGCTGCTGCTGTGATGGTTGCTGGCCCTGGCCCTGGCTTGCGTGCTGCTGCTGGTGGCGCTGTGGGTGTGAGTGAGGCCACTTGCAGGTGCCAGAGCTGTGAGCAGGGGCAGCAGGGGCTGCTGCTGCTGAGGCATAGGCCATGCCCCTCTCTGCTGGTGCAGCACCTTCGCTGCGATGCGGAGACTGGCCCTGGACAGACATGCATGCAGAGCGCCCGCCTGCGCCGCTGTGTGTCGTGTCAGCAGTGCTGCCAGCGGTAGCAGTGGATGCGGTGGTGCTGTGGCGGGTGCTTCCGCGCTGACCGCCCTGCGTGCGCGCATGCATGCGGTTACTGCAGCGCTGAGAGCTGGAGTTGAATGAGTGGGGTTTGGGCGCAAGCACACGTGCAAGTGTGCAAGCGTGTGTCATGAGCACGAGTGCGGGCGCTTTAATGCATGAACCCCACTCACAGCACCTGATCATGAACTCACACCTAGCCCCGTCAATCATATCACTTAGCTCACCTGCGCGTGTGTGCTCCTCACAGCGTATGGCCCATGCCCCGCATGCGCACCCCCACCCACACTGCTGCTTGAACTGGGCAGGGGGGGGTAGTGCGTGATGCTCGTCCTGTCCAGCACAGGCACATCACCACCACTCGCAGCGTTTTTGTCACTGCCGGCGCTGCCCTCGCCTATTGCGCTAGTGCTCGCACTGCCGCCAGCAGCAGCAGCAGCAGCAGTGGTGCTGGCGTTAGCACTGTTAGCACTGAGTGTGGCAGCAGGGGTGGTAGTGGTGCGAGGCTGTGGGGGTGGTGGGGGAGCTGCAACGACAGCTGCTGCAGTGGTAGGTGTGGCTGTGGGTGCGTGCGCGCTTGTTGCACTAACTGCGTGTGGCGGCACCACACCATGAGATTTCCCATCCTCACTCGCACCGTGCACACCCCCGCGCTGCGTGGCTGACGCGGCTGCAGCAGCAGTATGAGTGGCAGCGCTGCTGGCATCAACAGTGGGAGTTGAGGTAGCGGTGGGTGCAGTGTCAGTCACGCTACTCTGTGGCTGACTGCTGTGTGGTGCAGGTGGTGCCACGATGCCAGTGGCAGTAGTGGCAGTGGTGGCGGTAGTTGTTGGGTGGCCCACTGCTACTTCAGCAGAAGAGGGGGTGGTGATGCCAGTGGGTGAGTGGGGAGGGAGGTGGCTGGGGTGGGGTGGGTGAGCGTGGGGGGAGTGTGTGTGTGGCGAGTGGAGTGTGTGGGGTCCCACTGCTGGGGTGTGGTGGGTGGGGGACTGCGGTGGCGTGTGCGTACGGAATGCGTGCGTGTGCGCGTGCTGTGCGTGAGCGTGCGGGGCGGGGATGGTGGGCTGTTTGTTGGGTGCTGAGGAGGATGCTGCTTGCTGTTGCTGCTGCTGCTGCTGCTGCTGCTGCTGCTGCTGTTGTGCAACGCGTGCTTGGTGGTGGGGGGGTAGGTAGGGTACTCTGCTGGGTGTGCCACTGCTGCTGCTGCTATTGGTGGTGTGACCACCCCCACTACCGAGCCTATTTGGGCTGCCCCCTGTGACTGCACCCGCAGCGCTCTGATGTGAGTGGGATGGTGGTGGAACAGCTGAGTTGGTGTTGGTGGTGTTGCTGGGCTGCTGTGGGGCAGCAGCCATGCCTAGTGCTGTGTGGGGGTGGGGTGGCTGCGTGTGTGGGTGAGTGCGGGGGGAGGGGACGCCATGCGCGTGCGTGTGTGTGGGGATGCTCAACTGCAGTGGGGAGCTGTGGAGGGGTGTGCTGCTGCTGGTGGGTGGTGGGTGGGCATGGGTAGTAGTTGCGTGTGGGGGGGTGGGTATGGTATGGGAGGAGGAAGTGGGGGAGGGGGCCAGATTGGTGGGGGGTATCAGGGGGGGGTAGGCGTGCAGAGTGGGGATGGCGATGCGGGAGGGAGTGGGGCGGCTGAGGTGCGTGCCGATGGGCGTGCCTGCGTGAGCGTGTGTGTGCGTGTGATCGTATGTGCGTGCGCATGTGCTCATGTGCAGGAGTGGGTGCGCTGAGCGTGCTCAAACCATTAGGAAGGTTGTCCATCTTGTGAGCCTGCACTGCATAATTTTAAGGGGCTCACATGCATCACACGCACACACTGCCCTGACACGCAGGATGATCGGCACAATTACAATTTACACGCAGCATGTCCCACCTGGCGTGGAGTGGATGAGGCCTGGGTTGTCTGGGTGCAGTGCCTGCTCAGGCAATGCGTATGCCTGGTGGCCAGGCATCACCACTTCAGCCAGGCTGGCGCCTTGCTTGTACCCACCACCACCCCCACTCACACCAGTCATGCTGCTGGCGCTGTTGCTGCGAGTGTGTGTGCGCGATCGGAGGGCAGCAGAGTATGAGGGCGGGCGCTGGTGGTGCTGCTGGTGCTGGTGTGGGTGTGGGTGTTGGGCATGCACGTGCGGTGCATAGTCACCAGGCAAGCTGCTGGGGTGGTGGTGGTGGTGCTGCTGCTGGTGGTGATGTGGCGCGTGCTGACCCGCTGACCCCTCTTGCCCGCTTGTGCTGCCGCTGCTGAGTCTGGGCTTGCGAGGGGGGGGAGATGATGCATAGCGTGCTCGTGAGGGCGAGCGTGAAACCTGGGCGCCTTCAGCGTGTGATGATATGATACTTGACACACTGCCCTGGCTGGCCCTGACGCCTGTGCGCGTTGCTGCTGGTGGTGATTGCAATGCAGCTGAAGTAGCTGCTGGTGGGCTTGGTTGGCGGGGCTGGTGGTGTGGTGGGGAGAGCACTGCGGATGCCCTGGCTGCTGCTGTGAGCTTGCTGGGAGACAGTGGTGGCTTTGCTGTGGCGTGAGACAGCGGGGGCGCCTGTGCGGGCGTTGCTGCTGGCGGAAGTGGTGAGGGATGTGTGGGTGTTGTTGGCTGCGAGCCCAAGTCGCCATCTGCAGCTGCAGTGCTGCTTCCAAAAAGAAGAGGGCCCTCCCCCCCATGCCCCTCACCACACACCACAGCCTTCCATGACGGTCGTCTCCCCACCACCTTGCTCCCACTCAGCCCCACAGCTGACTCTCTGGCCGCTCCTAGCACATGAGCCCTGTGCTCACTGCTGTTAGCTAGCTGTTGAGCCCCTGCCTGTTGCTGTGCATGTGGTGATGAGTGAGTAACCTCCTCCTCTTCCCCATGGCCTTCCTCTTGAGGGTGACCCTCTATGATCGTGGCTGGCCTGGTTTTGTTTCCGCCACCCACACCAGCACGCACAGGTGAGCCGCCTCGTCCCCCGCTGCCGCCCAGCGGGGCGAGCTTGGCGCTGCCTGGTGAGGACGCGGTGGGGCTGAGGTTGCCTGAGGGGGAGGGCGAGCCTGCTGGCGGCAGGAGCCAGCCTGATGGTGCTCTAGGTGTGGCTGCCAAAGCAGGGCTGTCGGGGCTTGCAGGTACCTGCATGGCAGAGTGTGGGCGCACATGAGATGTGTGTTCACTGTATGATTAGCCAAAATGACGTCTCAGGGAGAGGCCCAAGCAGTCTAAGCTCATCAGAGTGCCTCGGCAATACAAAACCACGCACTCAGCACCCTGTCCAACCGTTGGCTTTAACTATAGCAGGCAGCCCCTCAACCCCTTTCTTTGCACACACCACACACTCCATCAACATCATCATCACCATCAACAACATCATCATCATCACTCCATGACCACCCACCTGCACACCCCAGCCCACGCGCCGCCCAAAGCGCGCAGGTGAGCCAGGCTGCAGGGCATGCGGCACAGGAGGCCCCAGGCCATCACTGATGTGTGCACTGCTCACGTGAGGGGGACCGCTCTGTGCCCTGCGCCCCACAGGCACCACCATGCGGCTCGCCATCACATGCCGCTGTGCACTACTTGTGTCACCACTGCCACCATTTCTGTCATTACTGTCTGCTGTGATGAACTGGTTCCCACTGCTGCGCACACCCCCTGGGAATTGCCCTGCACCTGCACCGCCTGCTGCTGCTGCTGCTGCTGCTGCTGCTGCTGCTGCTGCTGACGATCTGACCGAGGAGGAGGGGGGGAAGAGGGGGTGCTGGGTGCTGGTGGGTGCTGCGTTGGACCCTGCAAGGGCTTGGGTGACAGAGCTGCGTGCAAAATTCTGGCGTGAGGCGTGCAGTGCCCCTCCCGCGAGCACGCCCCCGTTTGCTACTGCTGCTGCTGCTGATGATGATGGGGCT
Source organism: Dunaliella sp. M2 (assembly GCA_004335885.1). Taxonomy (NCBI): domain Eukaryota; kingdom Viridiplantae; phylum Chlorophyta; class Chlorophyceae; order Chlamydomonadales; family Dunaliellaceae; genus Dunaliella; species Dunaliella sp. M2. The sequence goes on along the minus strand of QFBH01000768.1, from coordinate 23,326 downwards.
GGTGCTGGTGCGAGAGCAGGAGGCATGTGGTGTGCTGCAGCGAACAGAGGGGGGGCTTGGGCTGAGAGGGCCCGCCTGCCTGCCTTCACAGCCTGTGAGGAATGCACAGGCATATGTGTGTGTGTGTGTGTGTGTGTGTGTGTGTGTGTGTGTGTGTGTGTGTGTGTTGTGCTTTTGCATGTGTGCGTGCGCACGCATGCATCCAAAGGATAAAGGAGTGAAGGGCTGCCCCAAATGAATCTGAGTCATTTTGGAAGTGGTGGAAATAGCAAGGATGCAGCATGGGAGAAAAAGGAAACACTTTAAGGGAACACACACCTGTGCAAAGCTGCCTCTGCTGGGGGAAATCAGTGTGTTGGGGCTCCCATTTGCAAGAGAGCCAGGAGAGGCAGAGGGGGAGGGGATGCTGGAGGAGCCTTTTGAGGTACCTGCAGGGAGAGAGTGAAAATGTGAGGAGATAGTCAGATGATTGAGGACCTTGCAGACCCACAGAGCGGGGGACTCACGGTGTAGAGCATGTGTGAAGTGAAAACAGGCACGCACATCTGCACGCACCAGCGCGCACACAAACATGTGATCCTCTCTGCCACACCTGAAGTGTCCACAGTCAGCCCTGGTGCACATTGCACACTCCCACGCATTTGTGTGTGTTGCATGCCGTTGGTGGTGTTGGGTGCAGGGGCGCCAAGTGTGGGTATTCCCAGACCTACAGAGCTGTTACGGGCAGATATACCATTGGGAGGTGCCCCACCAGGAGGCATGATGGCGGCACGTTTTGCTGTTGCTGCTGCTGCTGCTGTGGCTGTTGCTGCTGCGTTGGGGGTGGCGGGTGTGCGCATGCGTGGTTTGTGGGGCATGGGTGTGGGTGCTGGGGCTTTAGGGTCGAGGAGAGGTGCGAGGGAGGCAGCATCCACAACCTGTGAATAGGTATGGGTGCACAGCCAAGGAGTGAGGAGCAGCAAATACAGTGGTGCATGCCTAGATCTCGGAGGGGGGGAATGGACCACACCGAAGTATTGAAACCGTCTCAGCAGACGTCAAGCGTACCGCCAAAGACAACACTCTGCAGCATGCTCACACAAGCCCCACAAGCTAACCCGTGCACCATGCACCCACCTGCACACCCGCCTCCAGTCCCTCAGGGAAGCCCAGGCCCTTGGGCAGCACCAGATCTGCTGACCCCAGCCCATCCCCACTGACATCTCCCAACACCCCTCTCGCACCCACAGCTCCAACCCCATGACCACCACCACTGCCCGTGCCGTCTGCCCTGCTGAGTGCACTGTGGCCATTGAAACCATCAGCAGCCAAAGTGCTGGGAGTGGTTGGTGTGGGTGGGGGGCCAGCGAGAGAGGGAAGGGGTGGGTCTCTCAGCGTGAAGATGCGACGTAAGTGGCAGCACCCGGATAGCGTGATGGAGTCCAGGGCCTTGAGTTGGGCACCCCTGTGGAGCCAATGCAGGGGGAGGTGTGTAATGTTATGATTACTTGTGGTGTGATGTTCGCCTGGTTTGCAAGCTAGGTGTTGTGTGGGAATCAGGAGTGGCTGAGGAGAGTAAGTGGGAGCATGTGCCGGAAAAGTTTCTTCTTTTGTGCGACAGGCGGGGCAAGCAGGCTTCTGCCGAGAGACAGCGCAGCAGACAGCTTGCATCTGTGCAGCAACAGCTCAAGAAGCTGGCTGCACAGATGCAAGCTGTTGGCTGGAACAGTGGGCACTCAAAGCTGGCTGAGTGTGAGGGCAGAGGCATCAGATGAGGGACACCAGCATTTTCACATTTAGGCTAGGCACTTGATGTCACCAAGTTGCACTCCATACCTTGACAGCGTGGACACCAAGTGGGCCAAAGGCAAGATAAGGGTGGTCCATCTCCCAGGGTTGATTCTCAGAGGGACCTGAGCGTGACGAAGCAAAGCGATGCATTCTACTTCCTATAGATATCATTGGTTGCAGTGATGAAGAGATCTCATGTGCGTATGCGTGCGCAAGCATACACCCGCACACCCACCCATCCACCCCCCCACACACGCACACACCTGGCAGTGCAGTGCAGTGGCCTTGGGCTCAGAGAACACAGACGACAGAATGACACGCCTGCGCGGAGTCTTGCTGTCTGAGAGCATGAGCTCCAGTGTCAGGTTCTGCCCCTCCGCGATGTTCAGCTGCAAAGTAAGTAGAAATGGTGGGGAAAGAACATCTAATCAAGGCTTGGAAGGGGGGGGGGGGGGCTTGCCCTGCTGTCTCATGAAGTGCTCGACAGAGAACTGAGACTGGAGCGCTGCATTGCAATTTGCAATGCAATGCCTGACGCAGCCGCAAGCATGCACCCAGCACCTCACATGTGTTCACAAACAAGCAGTACACACAGAGCCACCTTCTGCAATCAGCATGCAGCAATGCACCAAGACGCACCTGCAGCACCAAAAATGGATGACCCAGGTCCAGGGAGCTGCGTGCATCCGTGGGGGTCTGCAGCTTCACACCGCTGCCCCCCAGGGCAAACACATACCCCTTGCAGCCCTTGTCATACACCTGTGCATGTGGAGGTGGAAGGCAGGGAGGGTCCACACACACAGTAACGGTGCACGTTTCCACGGCGCTCTTTTCCCACCTTTCTCTCATCACCCAACCGTACATTGTACAACTGGCGCAACAGCCACTGCACGGCCCATAGCCAAAGCCAGAATTTAGTCATCATCATTTTGCGTGCAGGCGCTCAGCCGGCCCCATTTGCGCGGGTTTGCGAGATGGCACGGGCAAAAAGTGGCCTGCCCTCCCTCATGGAGGACTTCCTGGTCAGGCTGTTGTTGGCACTCTTCAGGCTCATTGGCTTCGTCCTGCTGCCCATGTTTCAGGTGCTTGGAGGGTGAGTGTGACTGCTGTGCATGTATGTGGAAAGCTGTCTTACCTCCAACCGCCTGCACCGCTTGCTTGCCACTTCCTCTGCCAGCTGAGTGGCATGAGCAATGCAGCATCAGTGAGGAACAGGCATTCCTCATGCTCACTGCATGCCATGAGCTCTAGGGCTTTGCACGTCTTGTACAAGCGCGCTGCCGAGCGTGGGCTTGATAGTGTGCATGGCATGCAAGCATGTGAAGTGCTCAGGCATTTAGTCCTGTGGAGTCAAACAGGCAGTCTGCGGCCATTTGGGTGTCGCTGGCATGCCAGGTCATGCAATTTACTGGTGCCATGCGCACAGCCTCAACCTGCTTGTGCCTGTCCAGGTGCATAGAATGACATGCGTGAACGCATCTGCACACGCACATGTTTGCACGTGTGCACACAGTCATGCCAACATCTCTGCACACTCACAGCTGGCTTGTCCGCACACCTCATTTGAAAACACTCACATCCACGCCCACAACGCAAACACGCCCAAATGCAGGGTCATCGTGGAGCTGTTCAAGAGGGGCTGAAGAACCCGCTCAGGCTCACAGAGGCCACTGGTTCTGATGCAAGGCAGTAGTAGGAGGGCTGCTACTAGAGTGAGAGGCAAGCCATCGTTTGCCTTGAGGTGTGTAGTGTAAGCCCTCCTCTGCAAGGCGTGACCCTCACCACAGCTGGTCCCGTTTTTGCGGGGGATGCCGTGTACGTACCTGTACTTGATAAGTCTAATAAGTCTTTTTGCCCTGAATAAGCGGCACTCCGTTGCCCCAACAAAGGTCTGAAATCCCGCGTATGCTGTGTTGGTTGTGGCACCTTGTCTCAGCTGGTTCTGTTGAAAATTGAGCAAGGTATACTGCTGGAAGAGTTGTGCCTTCCTAGAGGTTGGCAGTACGCCTCGCTCCGTTCCGGAGGGGTGCATGGCTTGGTGTATGGACAGATTGGTACTCATCTTCATCTGTTGCAACGCATAAGCCTTGGGGCGCCGACCATCTGACTTCCTGGCTTTCCATTTGCCTGACTGATGCATGTGTTGGTCGGTTGATGCATGTGTTGGTTGGTCAATGCATTCATTGCTTAACTGGTCAATGCATCCAAACGGTGATGTTGGACGCGTATGTTTAGAAGGTTGTGAGACAAAGTTTTGCTGTTTTGTTGCTGTCTGTTTGTACTTTCATTTACGTCATGTCAAGAAGCGTGAAGACGCCTTGGATCAAGGCACGCAGACAGCAATGTGCAGTCGCCCACAGGCCGCCATCCAAACCACTGACATCTTCTTTGATGACAGTTCAGGTTAAAAAAGCCTAATACCTTGACATTCACCCATTCAATGGATAAGGCCGATTGCTGAAGGGCTGAAGGCTCAAAAGAAAGACATAGGTGGATACATGTTTTGGAGAACTCTCATGCTCATCCCAGGAGCCAAGCGCAAGGCATCAATGAACAAAGAAATATTAAACTGATTTTGGCACTGATTTCTATGAGTCTGCATTCCTTTCGGAAGGCACTCTTGCAAAGGACGCGTCCCGTGCCAAAGTGCGAGCTTGAGGGTGCAGAAGGCATGATGATTCATTTAGGCATTTCTTTTAAGTTTTAGTAGTGTAGCCTAGTCATCCCTAGTCCTTGAAGCGAAGAGTGCAGGTGCGCGCTGCATCTTTCCCTGCCCATTGTGCCCACACTGGCTTACGTGCATGCATTTGAGAACATGCATAGGTGCACACACATGCATCTGCGCTTGTGCACACTCACACACACACATGCGCGCACACAGGCACATAAACACCCACACACCCCACCCCAACCCCCACCCACACCCACC
>QFBH01000765.1:2256-12483 GCA_004335885.1 Dunaliella sp. M2 | reverse complement strand
ACACACACACACACCTGCAGCTGGGTCCCCAGGGTAGTCATGCCATGCAAGCACGACTCGGATGGGGCCCCCATTGGCGATGGCACAGTACTTGTGGCTGTCCCCCTGCTCAATCGGGGCTCTGTCAATCACCTGCAGTGAGTGCGCCAGGCATGCTTTGCTCACAAAGCCTGCTGTGAAACGCAGGATCTCACTATGAAGAGCCACTTCTACATCTACGACTAAAAGCACCTTACCACAAACAAGCTCACATCACAGCATATGCCCACAGCCTACAAAGGAACACTCAATAAGCAGTTGTGCTTAGCAGCCCAGCACCTGCATGCGCCATCCAGGGTCTTGTCCTTTGAGGGGTAGGGATCGGCTGAGGTCCACGCGCCCATACCCTTGCCTACTGCTGGGTGCCTCATCTAGGGGGAGGCCACCATGCTGGCTGTTCTGGCTCTCCACGTTGCCTTTTAGGGGAGATGCGCCTGCAAGGAGCACAGCCTTGACCAGGGCACCTGCGCAGGCAGGCCGTGTTTCTTTCATCAGGAGCAGTTGGCCACATCAATGAAACGAAGACAACAAAAATGCCTGGTACTTTCAAAACATGAGCTTCGACTAAAGAACTCAGCCGGCTGCAGAAAGCAGTTCCAAGAGTTGAAGCGGTAAAACAGCAGGATGCAAACCATGCATGCTCTCTGCATCCATGCACCCACACCCACCTGATGGGTTTGAGTAGGCATCAGCCTCAGTCCTTGATCCGGAGGGATAAAATCCTTCTTGGAAGTATTGGCGCACGATAGCAGCGGAGCCGCCGATGACGGGAGCAGCCATGCTTGTTCCCTGGAAGCAAAGCAGAAATTGAACACCTTCAGTCTTCCTTCTTAGGAGAGAAGAGCAAGAGCACTGGTTGCTTCACGCAAGTGGGCCCACCTGCAGACAAATGAGAGCTACACCGTATCTTTCACCCACGCACCTGCATCAGCCTTGTGTTGCAGGAACCGTCTGGTGCAGCTGAACTCAGGATGCCTGTGTAAATGTATGGGGCAGAAAGAAAGCAGGCACACATCTCTAGCATATCATTGATAGGGAGCCAACTCCAACTGTTTGTTCCCAATTCAAGGCCTAACAGATTTGTTGTGCCTTTCTATCCATCATGCTCACCCGGAGCGACGATGTCTGGCTTGATGCGGCCGTCAGGTGTGGGGCCAAAGGAGGAGAAGGCTGCCAGCTGGTCAAGCGGTGAGCTGTGGGGGGGCCGGTCTGAGAAGGACACGCTGCCCCCCTCCCCTGCAGCCTCCCTCATGTACCTGGATGGACACAGGGACAGTGGGGTGCGGGGACCAGCCTTAGAAGTGATCACATAGCAACAGCCACTGTGTGCAGTGACAGTGGCTGCATGACACGCAAAAACGGGCAGGGCCCAACTCCAGGTCGTACACCCATGATTTCCATGCGTGCTTCTTCGTCTTCAATTCACTTGGGGCCGGATGAACGGCCTTGCCCTTAAGCCGCCTGCAACTCCAATTGCAGGCTACTTCTCCCAAGAAAGGAGGTGATCACGCATGAAGAGAGGGGCTCACCTGCCCACGGACTTCGGCACCCCACCCAACGGAGTGTCCCTGCTTGAGGTGCCAGACAAATCAAAGTAGCCAGTGGACCTGTGCATGAATACAGCATGCAAAGGATTGTTTCAGTACAAGTTTACACTGGTTCTGGACTTCTTGTTAGAGGCAAGCAGCTCCAGGGACAGCACTTGAAGCACGATCAAACACACCTGTCGTTGGAGACGATCAAGGCAGCCGCTCCCGCGTTGGCTGCATGCTCCAGCTGCAGTGTTCAACAAATCAATTCAAAATAAATTAGCCGCCACATTGAAGTGTTGGAAGTCACAAAGGGAGGTTTTGAGCATGAGCGTGAAAAAATGCATGTGGGCACCTGAGAACCTCAGCTGCAAACAGCAACGCTGTCCAGCACATTGCTTTCAATCATGTTGCGGTACAGCCATTCAAACCTACCTTCTGTGACAGCTGGCACCCCCCACGCTCTGCCAGGACGACTTTGCCAGACACAGAGGTTGGATTGGAGAAAGTGGAACAAGCGTTTAAAGGGTCTGCTACAGCCAGCCTAAGGGAACCTGCACGCCGAGCAATACAAAATAAAGCAATCTCTCTACACCACTGTGTGTGTGTGTGTGTGTGTGTGTGTGTGTGTGTGTGCGCGCGCGCGCGTGTGCGTGTGCGTGTGTGTGTGTGTGCTCAGACATCTCTTCTTGTTCACAAGAATCGGCACGAGGCCTGCACCAGGCTACAACCAGCATTGCCCGCACCTTCGCTCTTGAGGCTAGACAGGCTGCCCCCAAACGTGGCTTGGACCACAAGTGATTTGCGCACGAATGGCTGCAGTGACACAGAGGGAGAGTGCTTGTCCATGCTCAGTGTGATGAGTGTTCATAAAAATGTATTGCAGTGTCATGAACCCCAACAGCACTCTGACAAGGGATGGCCAGTGCCTCAGGGCTTCCATGCACGCCTCACATGCACAGCTCACCTCTGCGTTCCTGCCACTCGTGGGAACAGAGACCTCCACCTGGAGTGCTGTCACATCTGATGGCTGCACACGCCTGCCGCGAATCAAGGTGGCACCCACACTCAGGACGTTCTTGGCCACAGACGGTGAAGAGAGAGTGGAGGAAGTGCTGCTGCCTGAGCGGTCCCCTTGGTTGCCTGCAGCATGCAGAGAGAGGCATTAAAATTTATAATGCCTGTTATATAACAGGCAGCTCGTATGGTGTGATGGCGCCCTTATCTAACAGGAGGTAGCTTTTGCTCATGCACTGGACGTTTGTGCTGATAAAGTATCTGGGCGGGGGAAGCTTTGGGGCCTTTACATGCACCCCAGCAGGTCTGTGACCAGCAGCAGTAGATTAAAGAAAGTGGTTTGCTGCAGGTCCGACGCTTTACTTGACACATGATGTCTGTTGCACGCCACCGGGCAATTCCACCCACCAGCTGAGAAGACGGAAAGGAAGTCCTGGTTCTCCCACAGAAAGCGGTCTGCACTCTTGGCTGCGCTGTCGTAGGAACTTTGAGAGCTCCCCCATGAGTCAGAGTGGATGCGCGCTCCTTTCGCATAGGCCAGCCCGAAGTAAGGCGGGCCTAGGTTGGGGGGCGTGACGACCTGGGACAGACCAACAAAAGCGGGGAGGGAGGCTAGAAAAAAACTTGTTGACACAGAAGTATTGAATGCACTAAAGACAGCGCGTGTGCAACCTGCGGTCAGAAATGTCATTGCCTCTACTCATGAGTCCTGTTGAGTGAGCAAGATGTGGAAAGAAGCAAAATTCGGCACTCACTCCATCGATCCCCCCACGTGCAAGGTCATAGATTGCAAGGCGTGCCTCAGGAGCCATGCCTGTGGCTTCATCAGACGTGGGGTCTCTTCCTTGCCTTGAGCCTGAGGCCAAGAGCATGAAATTAAGTAGGTAGATACTTTGAGATTAAACTAGGTTCTGAGGTGAATTATCATCATCATGGACCACTCTAGGAAACAGTCCAATCAGCACCAAAGCACATCATTTTGCTTCATCATTGACAACCACACACGATCCCTGGCACTGACCAGCCAAGGTTCCTGCCACATGACTGCCATGCCCATCCGCATCGGTCATGTCCCCTGCACAGAGAATCCCAGGTCAGCAGCGTGTGTGTGTGCATGCAAGGTAGTCATTGCTGTTGGTATTGTAACTGCTGCTGCAGCTCATTGTGGTCATGGAGCTTGCGAATTCAAGCAGATGGAAATCCTAAACAAAGTTACACTCTGAACCACCTTGCTGCAAACATACCTCTAGAGAAAGCCACATAGAGAGCAACCTTCCTGTGCCTGGAGCTGGAGAAGGCCTGCATGTGTATATGTGTGCACATAGGCATGCTTGCGTGTGAGTATGGGAAAGGTGCTGGCATCCTAGCCGTCCAGGCTTCTTGCTTACGAATTGCAATCAAAGTGAGATGGATGGTGCAACAAACCTTGCTCCAAGGAGAGGTCAAGAAACAGAGCCCATTTATGATAAAGGCACAACAGCCACCAGCTCACTCACAGAGTGCCCATCCCGTGTTCCTGTCTGCCGGAACTCCACGGAGTCATCTCGGAAGTAACAGGAATCCATGTTGACCCCTGAGATGTGTGAGAGGGGGGGGGGGGGTGCTCACTGAGCACAAAGGATAACAAAGCAGCTACCAGTGTGCAGGCTCACTCGCAAAAAGACATGCATGAACGGAGCAGTAAAAGTTGAGGCCAGCACCTGTGTCACCAGTGCCAATGATCTGACCCGACCCCTCCAGGCCAGCCTGCAGGGTGGTGCGCAAAATTTGCATTTGTTGAAGCGCATAGGACAAGGTGCCTGCAGGAGACAGCCCAGCTGATCACCTACATTTATTTTAGGCACACACACCTCCCTCACACTGGAACCGAAATCAGCAACACAGCTGAGAGGTGTACTCAGGCCACAGCAATTAGCCGCACCTGCCAGAAGGGAAACAGCTCAGGGTTGGATGCACTGGATCCACTCTGGGTGCCACCAGACTGCACCGCTGCTGCTGCCGCTCTGTTGTGCAGCTGGCTTAAGAAGTGGGGTGACAGTGAGTGCACGAGAGGCTGTGCAGCGAGCCACTCCAAGACAGCTTGCAGATCCTGTGGTTGGTCATGGGAAAAGCTGTTAGGGAGGCCATTACATTGCTGATGCCTGCAAGCACTTCAGCTATAAGCACACGCTTGCGGGAGGTGAGTTGCATGGACTGTCTGCTTATCACTAAAAGATTTAGCAGGTAACAGGCGGAGAGGAGCTCCAATGCACACGCACCATCGCACACGCCGCCACAAGCAGGGTGTCATGCTCGACAACCCGCTCTGCCCCACAGGCCTGCGCCACTTGCTGCAGCACTGGCTGCCAGTCAGAGGCAGCAGCCAGCGCTGGAAAGTAGTCAGCCTGCTGCTGCTGCTGCTGCTGCTGCTGCTGGCCTGCTTGCTCGTGGTGCCCCCTCCCAGCCATGCCCCCCCTCCTTCCCAAATCACGCAGCATCGCCAGATCAGCTGAACGGAGGTCAGGGAAGGACGCGCGGATCAGGAAGCGGGGCGCATCTGCCAGTTCATTCCCCTCCTCAATTGCTCTGCCCATACCCTCTTCACTGAGCAGCTGCCTGGAAGGCCTTGACCCCAGTGCTGCACTGTCGGAAGCCAGAGCCTGATCCATGGTGCTGGTGGCATCTTGGTGGTTGCTCACCTCCACAAACAAGGCCTCCCCCACAGCCCCGCTGCTTTTCCTCTCCACAGCAAGCTCACCCCCAACACCCACATCCTTCATTTGCCCAGCCACCGTATCCTGACCCCCCATGTGCGCGGTGCTGCCTGCACTAGTTCCTCTGCTGTTACTGCTGCTGTGGCGCTCAGCACGCGTGCGCATGGGCCCTATCAGAGGCAACAGGTCAGCCCCATCCTCATGTGTGCGCAATAAGTGTGGGTATGCAGTGTTGGATGGTGCGTGCTGCAGGGGTTTCCCGCTCGCCACATGCTGGAGGGAGGTGGTGTCGTTGACAGCGATGAGGTCCAGCAGTGGGCGCCACTCGGGTGCGATCTTGAGGGAAGGAGGATACGGTGCCTGGCAGGGAGATGGGAGTGAGAGTTGAGGCTTTCTTGCTCAATAAGGAATTGTGCGCACTACTTCAAAAGCAAATCTTAGGCACATATCTCACATCCTAAGATGAGCCAGTACCCTAATCTCTTGGATCCCTTGTCCTTCATGTTGCTCCCCCTATACCAGCAGCAAGTGCACAGGTAAAGTGTAGCCTCAGGCAGACGGGGGCGCATGTGATTTACAAGCGTACCAAGGGCCTAGGAGCACTGAGTACGAGCAATTACGCACCAGCAGTGTTTCAGGCTGGGTACTGAGCCACGCAGCCCCCTCAGGGCTGGCCAACACCACCCATGCATAGGGCGGGAGGAAGGACGTGACCACAGATGCGCGCTCGTGCAAGCCTGTAAGCAGGTCCTTTTGCCGGCCAGGCTCCTGCAGTTGCGGATAAGAGGAAGCAACCCAGTGCGTGTGGATACACGTGGAAATAAGCAGGTTCACATACCTGGGAATGCTGTGAAAGGTGTTAGCAAAAGGGTTGCTCACGCTGCGCTACGCTATGCTGCTCTGTCTGCCTTCCACAGCGTGCCCAGTGCCAAGCAGCCCAAAGTGCATGTAAGAGGTATGCATTCCGCATTCTTCACTTTCTCAGAAAGTTTCTGTGCAAGTGAAAGCACGCGCGCGCGCGCACGCANNNNCACACACGCACACACACACAGTACACACGCTTGCTGCAACGCGCTACGATGCACATCCTACCTGAGCAGGGCGCGCCAGGCTGAGGATGAAGAGGGAGTGGTGCGCGAGAGGGCCCCACGCTGAACTGTGCTGCTGTGCCTTAGGCAGCGCCCGTGCCTGCGGTCCCTTGCTCTGGTGCACAAGCTCACGCAGCTGTATGTGGCCGTGCTGCCTGCTGTGAATGCTGTGGTCTAGGCTACACAACGAGAGTGGCAGGAGCAGGGAGAGAAGGGCTGCGCGCAGGGCCATGCTCACTTCAGCCTGTCATGTGTCCTGTCTCAGTTTGCATTCTCATAGGAGCCATTGCAAGGAGCTGAAGGAGCTGAAGGAACCCAGCGTCCAAGAAAGCCTTTTTGGGACACGCACACGGTCGTAAAAAACTTGTTAATTTTGTTATAACTTTGTTAATGCTCTTTTGGCAGTTCCCTCCCTCGAAAAAATCGAGCTGCTCTTCGCCTGGTGGATCTCGTAATTCATTTTGCCCCTGAACAGCAGCATAACATTTCCATCCTTTTGCTGTTCCGCATTCGGCCTTATCAACTGAGTGCAGTCTGATTTAGAAGGTCAAGTTAAGGTTATGCAAAAAGCTGCCGCTGAGCGAGCAACCATCCAGCTCTTCACTAATGATACGTAGCGACTCATTTCACAGGACCATATTTTTACCATAAGCCATCCCACACCCGAGGAACACTAAATCGCACAAACGAATGGACACAGACACAGTTGCAATACCACCACGTAATGCAGCCACCACTCTCACTCACGCAGTTCAAATAAGACGACGTCCAAAAGAATAATCAGGATATAATGATGCGGATATAAGCTGCGCATTTCCTACTTGAGGGGTCCCTGTGCACGGTGCCCTTGACAGGGCACGCACGACACAGGCCCAGGTATCAAGTGCAGGTGTTGTTGGAGGAAGCACCTGCAGCGCTACACAGGCACGGGGGGTGCTGGAGCAAGCCTGTCCTGTCCTCTGCCCAAGACAGCACCTACACTAACACTCGCTGCCGCAAAGCTGGCGCTGTCATGCGCCGGCCCAAGGAAACAAGCCCAGGCGAGCGGGCCAAGCCCAGAGAGCAAGGCGCTTAGCCGCCGCCGCTGCCGTACTTCTTGCCGAACATGAGGACCTGCAGCTTGTCGTAGCCTGACAGCACACCAGCGCCAGCCACGGCACGCAGGATGTTGGCGCCAGCACCCTGTGGGCAAAGGTAAGGTAGCGAGCGGACGATGAGGGGACCTTGGCTTTCAACAATGCACATGGGGCGAGAAAAACTGCTCAAGCTTTGACATTCAGTGACATGCATGCATGCAGGCATGTACAGCACACACAATTAAGCACGCAGCATGCCTCAGTGAACTGGTGAGATACCACCAGGTCTTCCAACTCAGATCCCTTTTTTATTTGCCTCAATCAGCTACTGATGGCAGAAAAGGTACTGAGCAACTGCACTAGTAAAACCCACTCACCTTGAACAGGGACTTGGTGCCCTCCTTCTTGATGACGTCTGCAAAGCAGGCAGCGGAGCTGCTGTAGTGCACGCCAGAGCCAGAGGTCATCATCATACGACGACGGACAGTGTCAATGGGGTAGGAGGCCAGGCCTGCGTGTGCAGGGACGCGCGGATGTGCAGGGGTTGAGCAGCATGACATGTTTGTAGCATTCAGACAGACATGCTTGAAAATGTCCCATTCATTCCCATTCCCGGCAAACGCATAAGCAAGCAAGCAGCGAATGCATACATATGACACACATGTCAATTCCACGCTGATGTCAACAGCGCTCAACCAGCGTGGAATTGACATCTGTGTCGTATGTGTGCCCATGTATGCTTGTTTGCTGAACACATGCACGCACGCACGCACGCATGCACACACACACACACACGCACGCACGCACGCACGCACGCACACACAAATGCATGCATGCACGCACGCACACGCATGCGCGCGCACACACACACCTAACCCCCCCCCTCAACACACACACACACACACACACACACACACCTGCTCCGATGGTGACACCCCAGCCCAGGGCGAAGGCTGCCAGGAAGCTGTCCTCCATGGCACCGGTGAGCAGCACGGGCTTGATGGAGTCGAACAGGCCGAAGTACAGGCCGCGGTACACGATGATGCCCACGCAGGAGATGGCGAAGCCGCGGTACAGGCCCGCGATGCCGTCCGAGGCCAGCGTCTTCTTGTACACATCGATGAGGCCGTTGAACTGGCGCTCGCCGCCCTTCTTGGCGCTCTTGGCGTCGTTGGCCAGGCGGGTACGGGCGTAGTCCAGGGAGTACACGAAGGCCAGGGAGCTGGCGCCGGCCAGGCCACCGGACGCCATGTTGCCTGTGTGTTTGTGTGGGATGGAGGGAAGAGAAAGGGAGACAAGCGAGATGGAGAGGGTCTCGGAGATAGTAACCCAGCAACTCCAGCTCTCAGCGCGAGTGTGAGACAGCATCACACAGGACACACAAAGGCAGCAGGGGAGAGCAGCAGCAAGCTCTGCAGGAGGAAAAGCAAGGAACTGCGAGCAAGGAGCGTTCAAACGCGCTGCATTTGCGCGCCCCACTCTCTCCTCACCTGCGAACCAGGTCCAGTAGCCCTCGCTCTTCTTGAAGTTAAACATGCTCTTGAAGAAGTCCTTGAAGGCGAAGTTCAGGGCCTGCGTGCGCGCATGTGCGAGAGGAGAAAGTGAGCAAGGAGCCCGCGCGCAAACCCTGCCTGTGCCTGGACATGCGCAGGAGCACCATCAGCAGCAGACAGCCCAGTCTGCAGCCTGGATGTGTGAGCAGGTGTGGGGGCAGAGGCACCGAAGCAGTGCTGCAGAGAGGGACACACGCACACACAAGTATCGCATGCACACACCTGCGTGGGGAAGTAGCGGACCACGTTGGCCACGTTGCCGCGCCACAGGGAGCCGACGCCCTCGTCCTTGACGGTGCGCGTGAAGCACTCGCCGATGCCCTTGTAGGGCTCGGACAGGCGCCCCTGCTTGATCATCTCGTCCTGGTTCTGGATCAGCAGCTTCACGCGCTCGATGGGCGCCGCGGCGGTCTTGGACACACCGGCGGACACGCCGCCCATCATGAAGTCCTGCGGGCAGGGGCGGGGAAGGGAAGTGAGGGAGTGCGCGAGGAGAGAGGCGGGTGGCTTGAGCTCTGCTCAGCACGCCTGAGCGTGTGCGCCTGGGCTCCTCACACCCGCAGGCAGGCAGAGAGCATGGCAGCGTGCATGCAGGAGCAGTGCAGCAAGTGAGGGGCATGCGCATGCGCGCAGTGGGCAGGCGCGCTCTTGCGCAGACTCCGCCTCCGCGCACATGCAGGACAGACGCACGCGCGCGCGCACTTACAACAAAGAAGTTCTTCTCCATCTTCCCGCCCTGTGCAGCCATGGTGCCTGGCTCTCCTGGACTCCTCTAGCCCACGCAATTAGTTTAGAGTGTTGAAATCTGCTCCCCACAGGAATTCAAGCGCGCGTGCCCAAGCCCCATTTGACAGAGAGAGTAAATATCAACACACACACACAGCTGCTCTGCTCTCCCTGCCCACTGGCACACGCCACACAGCGCCTGTCATGCTCCACCCCTGCCCCGCCCCCCTCGCCAGCAGCAGCACCTGCGGAGCAGCGCGCATTCCTGTGCAGCGCGGCTTGGCACTGCGCGCCAGGAGAGCCAGCAGAGCAGTGCCGCGCGCGCAGTCCACAGGCACGCAAGGCACCAGCACAGAAGCCATAGGCGCGCTGCTCCAGGCAGCGGGAGGCCGCCACAGAGTGCCTCGTGACCAAGTGGAGCATGCTGTGCAGCACGTGAAGACCGTGGGCGAGCAGCAAGGTGGGCAGTGGGTTTGTTTCCAGGCAGGATGTGTGTGTGTGTGTGT
>QFBH01000763.1:11185-21682 GCA_004335885.1 Dunaliella sp. M2 | reverse complement strand
GTGTGTGTGTGTGTGTGACTTGCCTGCGGTTCCAGCCAGAAATTATTTAATTCATCTTTTGCAGAATGAATAATGTTTGCAGCCTGCGGCCGATGGGGCTCCACACAGCAGGCGCTCCATCCCCAGCCACGTCCCTTGCCCCGCACTGACTGACCACTGAACTGACACTGGCACCACAATGGAGAGCCTGAAGAGCTTCAAGAGCTTCAAGTCCGGAGGAGGGGGCTCTGCGCGTTCTTTGTCTGGTCGTTCTGGCCGCGACAGCGAGGTGGGTTGCCACTCATAGCTCCATTTCTATGCTGCTGTGTTTCTGGTTGTGCATGAGATGACATGTGGCACATCCTGGAGGTGACGCAGGTCAAAGCAGAATTCGTCATTGCGCACACAGAGTGGGCAGTCCCTTGCTTGCTGTGGTGTGTGTGCTATGTGAACATGTGTCGTGCAAATGTACTTATGCGCATGCGCACACGCATGTCTGTGTGTCCATTTGCATGCGTGCACAAATGTGTGGACACATACACAGAGTTGCGTGTTCTCTCATGCATGTGTGGCACGCTAAACAGATGCTGACTGATCTCTCTTGGAGCATCCACTCTTGCACAATTGCACTCAAACTCGCGCATTGCTGGCAAATCACAGAACATCAAAGGCTCTTCACAAGCTGTCAAGGAGTGGGTCCATGGGACGATCGAGTTCCTTGATGACTGGAGGAGGCTGCCAGACCCAGAGGTGGGCATGCTCTCATTTTCTAGTGAGGCTCTTCTTCAGAGTTGCTGCTTGCTTGCAAAAACACAGCACAGACGCATCCTCCCCCCCCTTCCCCCTTTCGCATACTCTTGCACTCAAGAGAGGTGCTTACTTTGATGTCCTGTGCTCGTTCCGCAGGAGTTCCTGCCACCCCTGTGCGACTACTCCCTCTTCATCATCCCCAAGCACAGCTGGGTCCGCCACAAGCTGGTCATGCTGGTGCACTGGAAGGTGTTTGAGTTCGCGACCCTCCTGGCCATCCTTGCCAACTGTGTCATGCTCGCTCTGGACAGGTGTGTGTGTGTGTGTGTGTGTGTGTGTGTGTGTGTGTGATCAGGGCGCCCCAACTGAACTGAAGCTCACAATCTTTGGGAATAGAGGGAGTAAGCTAAGCAAACAACAGCCACGGGATGCCCAGGAGAGCGGACATCCTGTGATTTCTTTGTGGGCTGATTTATGTGTTGCTGGACCCTGTTCCTCTAGCTCTCCTTGAAACGTGCAAGCTCATGCTTGCGAGCCTTGTGTTAGCCGTCTGCAAACGGAGGCTCATGTTTTCGCTTGGACTCTTCACCCTGCAGCAAAGCGCCTGGCTTTACAGAGACCGAGCAAGCACGGCAGCTGCGTTTGGCAGACTACGTATTTACCGCCTTCTTCACAGTGGAGGCTTTGCTGAAGATAGGGGCATGGGGTTTCATGCTCGCACCCAACACATACATGCGCAGCGGTTAGTAGCCTCCGTTGCTGTGTCATGGTGCTGGGCTGTGAGGTTTGAGGCTGTGTGTGTGTGTGTGTGTGAGAGGGGGCTGTGTACATGCGCGCATGCATGCGTGCACAATCATCTGTTATCGCGTTCTTGTGCTTGGGCAAGCCACTGACAAGTCAGTGAGTTTAGTGAGAGATGGTGCCACATCCTACTGTGAAGCCAACCCCTTACTCATACGCGCACTCATGCACACACTTACTTACTTGCCGCGCAGGCTGGAACCTTCTTGATTTTGCCATCGTTGTCACGGGCTACATCTCAATTGCGGGCTTTGCCAACGTCACAGGGCTGCGCGGCATTCGTGCTCTCCGCCCGCTGCGTACCATCACTCGCATCAAGGAGATGAAGGTAGGCTCCTGTGCTTTAATCTTACTGAGCTCCTGCTGTCCCTGCAAACTTTGTGGTTGGTCTCTCTCCGACTGCTGTCACCCACTCACCCATGGCTGTTTTCTGCGCAGAATTTGGTGGGCTCCATCATTGCGTGCCTGCCCATGCTCGCGGACGTCGTCATCTTGACGTCCTTCTACTTCATCATCTTCGGCATCATCAACGTCCAGCTGTTTGGGGGCACGCTGCGCTACCGCTGTGGCTTCCCTGTGTTTGAGAACGCCACGACTGACAGCGCCACTGGCGCAGTGGAGGTGCGTGCATGTGTGCTTGTGTTCATGAGTGGTGGCTTCGCGCGTGTCCATGCAGTACACACAAGGGCGTGTGGAACTGCTGGTGTGCTGGAGCATGCATATGCCTGCAACACAACTTTTGCCCTTACCAATGAGGAGCATGCTACCTAAAGCTTAGGGGTCCCTGCTGCCAGGGCAAGTCTCTGTTCGCAGCACCCATGGCAAGAATACAGCTTCTTTTGGCACTCCCTCCTTCATGGTGCTCATTCAATTATATGCTCACATGGTTCTGCTAAACATGCGCAGGGTGTCACGTACACAGTGCCCCCATCGGAGGTGAACGACATGTGCAGAGTGCCCATGGCAGAGGATGTCACATGGTACAACCGCACAGACCCTGACTCAGGGCAGTGGGAGCTGGAGCCCTCTGGCAGGGAGTCCCATGAGTGGGCGCGCACGTGCCCGGTGAGTGAGTGGGGTGTGAGATGGGAAGCCAGATCATGAGTGGGCGCGCACATGCCCGGTGAGTGGGTGGGGTGAGAAGTGAGGCCAAACTATGAGTGGGCACATGCCCGGTGAATATGGGTGGAGTGATGTGAGGTGTGAGGCCAATTGGTAAGAGAAGGAAGAAAATGTTCAACTGACCTCATTCTGGAGCCTGACAACTGTTGGCTTTCGTTGGCGCTCCCAGGGCCCTTCCGAAAAGTACCCGTACGGCTTGTACTGCACCTTTTTTGGGAGCCCTGGCGCCCTTGGATTTGGCGATGAACGCATTGGTTACAACAGCTTTGACAACATCCTGCTGTCGCTCCTCAGCCTCATGCAATACGTGAGTGTGGCTCGCGGGGCAGATGCAGAGTCTGCTTGGCGCAACTGAGGGCAGCTTGGCCCTGCAACAGCCTTGCAACAGCATGGCTTCATCTGCATCACGTGTCGTGCTCATTGAGGCATGCTCTCAAAGGGCGAGCATGGAAGTCTCCTCTACATTCATGTCCTCATGCTCCTGTTTTCCGCTCTCACGCGAAGAGGAAATAGGCACTGCTCACCCTCCTCGTGTGCACCCCTGCAGGTGACACTGCAAGACTGGTCGTTCATCATGTACCGCACCCAAGATGCTGTGCATTGGTGGACCTGGCTGCTGCACTATGCCATGGTGAGCATCCCATGTACCCTGGCTTTGCAGTTCGCTGTTCATCATGTGCATCTTTCACAGTGAAGCTTGTATGCAGGAGTGTGCTCTCCTGCAAGCAACGCTTTTGTACCCTGTAGCATGCGCATGCATGCTCACCTCCACCTGTCCACATATCAGCATGTTGTCATTCACACATGTGCGCGCATGCACGCTCACACGCACGCACGCACACGTGCGCCCGCAGTTCGTGCTGGGCGGCGTGCTCATCGTCAACCTGATCTTGGCCATCATCTACGTCAATTACCAGAAGCAGCAAGAAGGTGCGCCTGAGCAGCAGCCTGCTGGTCTCCCTGGCATGTCAATCTGCCTCTTGAGATGCTGTCTCTCCTCCAACTGTGCTGTTTGCTGCAACTAGAAAGCCTGCTGTCACAAAATTGACGCAAATAGCTGCAGAAGCACTCACTCCTAAATTCGCCACTTACTGCGTGTTTGTGACCGCAGAGAAGCTGGATGCTGTGCTGCGTGACATCAGCACGACCGGCAGCCTCACCAAGGAGCAGCTGAAGACGCTGCAGGGCATGAACCTGGGCAAGCGCAACAAGAGCCTGGCCAACTTTGTGAAGGAGATCGGCAAGAGCGGCAGCCTGAGCGGTAGCGGCAAGCGGTCCGGCAAAATCAACCTGTCCAGCAAGGCGCTGCGCAGCATGCGACACATGGGCAGCGGCGGCAGCATGGGCAGCATGCGCAGCGCGGGCAGCATGAGGAGTGGTGGTAGTGCCAGCATGAAGGTGCAGCGCAGCAGCGGCAGCGCGAGCAAGCGCGGCGCCAAGGGTATAGGGGGCAGCTTCAGTGGGGGCCGTGCGATTGGGGAGGGCATCGAGGGGGCTGATGGAGAGTTGGGGGATGATGAAGGGGGTGCGGGAGAGGAAAGGCCTAGTGCAGGCACGCTTGCAGCCATTTTGGAAGGCCGGCCTGCGCTTGGTCAGGGGTGGTCAGCAGGTGCGGGCAGCCGCAGCAGTGGCAGCAGTGCAGCAAGTGCTAGTGCTGCAGCGGGTGTCGTGGGCCATAGGAGCGACCATGACAGATTGGGCAGTTCGTTCAGCAGTCACAGCAAATCTGGCAGGAGGCGTGTTTCGCACCTCACCGCGCGCAGCTACTTCTCACAGCCACACCACTCACACCCACCCCGGCAAGAGCCCGTGCTTCTGCATGGGACGCCGCCTTCACACCCGCAGCACTCGCAGCAACACCCCCTCCACCTTCACCCTCACCCTCAGTCACAACATCAGACACAGCATCACCAAACACAGCACCAGCCACAGCGACCCCCCAGTGACTCACACCATCACCCCAGGCCCACCGCCACTCCTGGCACCCCCATACCCCTCCTACCCCTCCACACCCTCATTCGCAACATGTCCAAAAACAGCCCCCGCGCCACCACTGCACGAGGTGACACAGACCCACGCACCGCACGCGAGGTGGAGCTTGATTTTGACCAGCCTCCCTCTGCTCGCCCCACCTTCCACAACATGGCACGTGACATTCGCGTGAGCATGGACCGCCCCCCTCTACCCCCCCAACCCAACACTCCCTCCACACGCATCCCACCACTGCCACTCCCCCAGCTCGCGCGCTCGTTTCGTTCAGACAGCAAACCTGCCAGTAGTAGAGAGCACGCACCCAGCAGTGCGCGCGCCCATGCAGGCGATCCGCGCACAGCACGTGATGTGCAGTTGACTGTGGAGGAGCCTCCAGCTCCATCACAATCACCGCCACCCTCTGCACGCCAGCACCCATCTGCACTGGGCAGAGTGTCCAGCACTGCTGAGGAGCGGCCCGGCACGCAGCCAATGCCCCTGCCCCATGCAGTTGCTGTGGACCCCCTGGTGCCCTCCCAACCCTCCCTGCAACCCCAACCATCTTCCCCTTGCCAATCCTCACCAGTGCTACCACCCCCCCACACTGCATCACCGCCCCCACCACACTATGCTCGTTCCCACAGCACGCCCCTCAGCCACTCAGGCAGCGAAACTAGCATCAAGCACAGCGCAAGCCTCCCTCGTCCTTCCTTAGACAGCCCCCCATGCTCAGCTTCCCCTCAGCCTGCAGTGCCATCGAACCCTGCAGGGCAGCCCTCTAGTGAAATTCCATCTCACCAGCACCCCAGCTCCTCACAACAGCTTGTGTCGCCACCAGAGCCAACACCTCCACGCCCCACGAAGTTCATGGACCTGCTGCTCTCAGGGGCAAGGCGCACCGGCACACTTGCCCCTTACACTCCACAACACCGCAGCCACGCACCTCCTGATTCCACGCCACAAACTGCGCGTGATGTGCACATCGACATCGCTCCCACACCGCCTCCAGCAGCACAGGGTGCCGTGGGCGAGCGCAGCGAGCAGGTGAGAGGGCATGTGCCTTTGTTTGTGGGCAGTGAAAGGGAGACGGAGGGCAACTTACTCTTGAAGGAGTAGGGGGGTGAGCTGCAGCAGCCAGCTGAATTGTTGCAAAACAGAACTAGCCTACATCAAATTTGATGCCGGCTACTGCTGATTTACTCAGTTGATTGCCAATGCGAGTCGCTTGCTGGCATGCTCATGCCCATGCACTCTTGTACCATGCAGGACATGCAGAGCATACGTGGGCTGGAAGACGAGTTCACGGCAGCAGCAAGCGAGCAGCCCCAGGCTCAGGGTCCTGCAGACAGGTGAGGCTATGTTTGTACGTCAAACAGGCAGGCAGAGTCAATCCAGGCTGCATGCAAATGGCTTTGACGTGCCAAACCTTGGCCAGCCGCTCCCAGCACTGAGTCCTTCTAAATGCTCTTTTCCATTTCCTTTCTCTCCTTCCTCTGAGCTCATACCCTCCCATTCACCCATCCCCCCCCTTCCTGCCACTCGCCTCTGCAGGGTCTCTGGCACGCCAGAAGCCTCCGTCTCGCCCCCCCACCCGCGCGCGACTGCTGCCATCCCTGGCATACCCACCTCCCCCCTACCCCCTTCCTCCACCGCTGTCCCCTCCTCTCCCTCAGACCCTGCCTCTGCTCCCTCTGACAACAATCGCCCCACCTCTGCCTCCTCTGACCCCCACCTGTCATTGCCCAAATCCAGCGTGTATGGCAGTGGGGGCGAGGCAGCGCATGTGCGCAACTTTCTGGACCCCTTGTCTCACTCACCACCGCCTTTGGATGCGAGTGGTGGCCAAGGTTGGCACAGCGCACAGCTGGGCAGTCTGAAAGGGCTGCGGGGCAGTCTGAAGGGACTGAGAGGCAGCCTGAAAGAGACGCTGGGAAGCGGCGCCTTTGGGTTTGATGCTGAAGCTGCAGACAAGGACAGGGACAAGGGCAAGCATGTTGGGCTCCCTGAGGATGCAGGAAACCGTGGAGGGGGTGACGGGGATCATGATGGGAATGCAGCGGAGAAGGTGGCCGCATCCCTGGAAGCTGCAGCGAAGGACCCAGGAGGGGGCCTGGACCACAAGCTGGCAGAGCTGGAGAAGGCAGGGCGTGCGATTGGGCTGCTGGAGGATGAGATGGACCCCATCACGGTGAGGATAATGAAGTAGTGAATTTAAAAATTTTAACTTAAGGATAGTGGAGGATGAGATGGACCCCTGGGATCACGGTAAGGATGAAGTAGAAACATGTCTTAAAAAAGGGTTGGTGGTGGTCACAGGGTTTTGAAACAATTGATAGGTGCTTGACGGCTGGAGTAGACAAGCAAAAGATTGGCACCAGCAGTGCTTGATGGCATGCTGCAATCATACTCGTAAGGGCAGAGCATGCAATCCTGGCATTGGCATTCTTTGTGTCAGCATGCCTTTCACTGCACGTATCTGGCACTCACAGGGAAGAGGCTGGGCAGCAGGGCGTGGAGAGCTGCCAGACTTCCCCAGCCTCTCCAACACTTCAGATGCCAGCAGTGACAGCAGCGAGTGGCTGAACCAGAGCAATGTAGGTTTATTAGCAGATTGGTGCACTCCATTCCTGCTTTGTGTTCCACCTTGGCTTGCAAAGCTAGTAATAATGCGCATCTCTCCCACACACCTTTCCTCACACCTCTGCTGTCTTCTCTCTTCTCACAACCGCAGCTGTCGGCGCAGTTTGATGACGATGAAGCCAGAGCCATCCTGAAGGACCCGAACGCCTCCTGCTGGAGGAAGTTCAGGGCCTTCTGCTCGCGGATCTCTGGCTCCCAAGTCTTTGAGCTGTTCAACGCCCTGGCCATCATGCTCAATGCCATCATCCTGGGCCTCAATTGGTGAGGAGTGACAGCTTCACTGTGTACTCATGGAAGGGCAGCCGAGTTGGGGTGTCTCTGTGCACACACCAACTTCCCGTCCCAATCATGGAGCTCTCAAGATTACTTGTCTTTACACCCCTTTTCGCCTGAGTACACTGCCTGAATATACAGTTGAACATTGGTAAGGGACGACTGCTCTTGCTCCCACTCTCTGCTTCGTGCAGGTACAACATGCCGGAAACACTCGACACGGCGCTGTTCTGGGTGAATGTCGCGTTCACCATCTACTTTGTGGTGGAGTTCCTGATCCGCATCACGGGTGCTGGCCCTGACCTGTACTTCTCTACCAAGATGAACTGGTGAGTGGCTTGCTAATGGGCTTGCCCTGCCCTTGCAGAAAGATCCTTGCTGGTTGTTTGAACTGCCCTAGCAAGTCAATGCTGTGCCTTGGATGCAGCATGCATGCTGACGTACACACCCTGCCACTTTTAGATGCTACTAGACCAGTGGCCAACAAAGGCCTGGTGCTCCCAGCCTCACAGCTTCTTGCAGCACCACACTCCTGATTGGAAGCCAACACACCTGTGCGCCACAGGTTTGACTTCCTCGTCACTGCTGCCAGCTTTGCTGAGATGGTGGTGTCGCTGTCAAATGCCAACTCTGAGTTCAATGGAGGCCTCACAGCCATCCGTCTGCTGCGCCTGTTCCGGCTTGCACGCTACTGGACAGGCTTGAACGTGGTCCTGCGCATTCTGGGATCTGCATTCAAGGCCACAGCCTACCTGCTGGCCCTGGTGCTGCTGTTCATGTTTGTGATGGGCCTGCTGGGCATGCAGGTGTGTGCGTGGGTGCGTTCACCTCGAAGCAAGTGTGTGCAAGCATGCTGTGTGGTGGGCGCGCACATTTCCCTGAGAATCATGACTGAAGCTAGCCCCTTCACAAAGTTGCTTTCCTTGCCCTCCAATCAAGAAACATTTGATTGGGTAACTCATTGGCCATGATGGACTCTCATCACACCATGATTCACCGCTACGCCCTTCACTGTCCTCATGCATACAGCTTTTTGGCTTCCAAGACCAGTTTTGCAACCACATAGAGGGGGGCCAACAGCTGTGCCCGCCTGGGGTTGAAGACTGCCCAGCCTACCGAGACTGCTATGTGCCCTGCACGCAAGAGCAGCAGGGACAGTGGTTCCAGATCCAGGGCTCGCCCTACGGTGGTATGGCATACTGTGAGACCTTCCCTCGTGACTATGACCCCAGCGACCCTGACAATGATGACAGCTGGCCGCTGTATCTGGCGCAGGTTGGTGTGCGTGTGCGTGTGTGTTTGAGGAAGGGTGGGGTAGGCTTTATTTGGTGTCAGTGGTGTTGTGCAAGCGTGAGCAGGTGCATGTTGGTGTGCAGTGCTGCCTGAGCATCTAGCTTGTCAAGAAGTGGCTGGCTTTGTCTGCATTTGGTCTTGGCAGTGCTTGTGGAAACTGTGGATCCTTAGGATGCAAAACTGGCTCCTTTTATCCATGGTCCTGCCACCCCTAATCACAGGTGGGCAAGCCTCAGCGGCCCCGCTACCACTTTGACGACATGTACATGTCATTCATCACTGTATTTGTCATCATGACGATGGACGACTGGACGGACTTCATGTTCCCTCTGCAAAAGGTGAGTCGAGTTAGAATGGGCAAGTTGGCTGTTTCTGGGGGTGACGTTGCGGGAGGAGCTGCTCAGTTATTAAGGATAATTAATTGGTCACTTAAGGCTGCAGGCAGGCATTTTTATTGGTTTTTTTCATTGCACTTTTGCTCTTCCTTCATGTCTGCTGCAATTGTCAAATGACCCTGTTGCAAGCCTCCTTTGCCCACCATCCTGTCATCGCGCACAGGCCACCACGCCCTGGGTGGCCATCTTCTTCGTCATCACCATCTTCCTGTTGTGAGAGAGTCACTAACACCATTCAATTACGCGCAGGCCACCACGCCCTGGGTGGCCATCTTTCTCGTCATCACCATCTTCCTGTTGTGAGATTTACACCATTCAATTACACGCAGGCCACCACGCCCTGGGTGGCCNNCTGGCCATCCTGCTGAGCGGCCTGACCTCGGTGAGCACTGCCAGCCTTAGCAATACCTTCAACTTTTACATTTGTTACCTCAAATGATAAGGCTGATTGCTGGGCCATAGTGATACATTACAGTCATGCTTATGTTCATGTTTTCAGCTTGTTCTCTGCTGTAGCTAGCTATTTGTGTGCATACAATTTGCCTTTCACCTGCCAAAGAACAATCGCACGACTCCTGCTCACCATACCAGGAAAAACAATTCACTTACAACTCACCCTTGATGCGCTTGCCTACTATAACCTACTAGTACCCACAACTACCACGCCTACCTGACGCAGCTTGACGTGGCTGCCATGGCCAAGGAGAACCCACATGACATCGGGCGCTTGCTGGACAACACTGTGCTCAGTTTTGGACGCAAGCTCTCGGGCAGCTTGAGCAAGTGGGTGACGCTACCACAGTGTGGTAACCACACAACTGCTCTTGCCCTTTTTTGCCGTTTTGTTTTGCCTCGATCTATGCCCGCGCAGACACGCAAGCTCCCTCACACGTTGTGTGCCGCCTTAGCAGGTGCAGGATCCAGATTCGTTTTGTTGTGTGTTCATTTGCTGCAACACACAGGAGCTTTGGCAGCGGGTCCATGTCCCTGAAGCAGCGGGTGTCTGACAGCAAGCTGGGAAAGAGGCTGTCTGGCAGCAAGCTTGGCCGCAGCATGTCAAAGAGCTTCACTGGCATCAAGGGTCTGTTCACCATGCGCCAGGACAGGTGGGTGCAGTGTGAAGTCAGCTGGAGCTGGCTGGCGAAAACGATCAGCTCACGTTGCAATCTTATTGCATCAGAGCCAAGCTGCTGTCTGGCCTGGCACAGCCCTTCCGCATGACACCAAGCCCGCCCGTGCCCGCACATGCGATACAACACACACACACACACAC
>QFBH01000761.1:15322-32757 GCA_004335885.1 Dunaliella sp. M2 | reverse complement strand
AGTCTGTTGCCAAGGAGGGACGCGCGCGCAATGAGCAGATCACGCAGAGGCAGCAGATCATTGAGGACCAGCACCTGCAGCATGTCCAGGTTTGTCCTACATGAAGCCTGCTTGCCCTCTTCTTCTTTCTTTCTTGTGCACTCCACAGACTTCCTGTTTTCAATCACTCCAGCCGTGGCTGGTCAACCTGATGCTTAGTGAGAAAGCAAATGGCCTGTGTTTCTCACCACTGACACAAGCGCCAGCACGAAGGCGCAGTGGCAAGCAGCACTTCAGTCTCACCACCATGACATCTTTTGCTCCCTCAACAGTTGACACGCGAGCGCATAGACTCGTTGGCGGATGTCATGCGCACGCTGGCTATCGCGCGCCAAGCCCACTCTGAGCGCATGGATGCGCTGGAGCGCCATGTGCGTGCGAATGAGGACATCGTCACCCGAAAGCTGGAGGACCTGGAGGTTGCCTCAAAACGTGCGTGAGCTTGTCTAGCAAGGACGTGATTGCGTATGAGTGTGTAAATGGGGGGGGTCGTGCATGCATGAATGCACATGAATGCACCCAAGAAGGTTGGCCCCGGTTGGGAAACCCCTGAAGACAAGCTCTGATGCTTCATGGTACCGTGTGCTCACACGCAGGGCATGACGTGGACATCCTATCCAATGCCAGAAAGTTGACGGAGCTTGGTGTGGGGCTTTCTATGGCACGAGTGGATGTGGAGTCCCTGCGAGACAGGATGACGCAGGTGGGTTGCTCCTAGGGAGTTCCCAGCTGAGCTTGGAGCACTTGATGTGCTTGAGGCAGGCTCGCAGCAAGGGTACATGCATGTGATGCTCTGCCTCAACCTGTTTCTAGCACATGCATGAACATCCTGAGAAGGCTGAGCAAATGCCACTGTGCTTGCACTCCCTGCTGCCCCAGGCTGAGGGGGACATCCAGGCAAACCGAGGAGACCTCCAGGTCATGCAGGATCGCCAAAACCTGTTCCACAAGACACTGATGAGCATCGAAAAGCAGCTGAAGGAGCACGAAATGTGGGTGCACTGTGCTGGCACTTGTCAAATGTTCCATTACAGGGCCTCGCCTGCATGTTTGCCTCATCTGCATCAGCTTGGAGTGTTGTCGCCTGCCTTTTCTCCAGGGGCCATACTTGAATTTGCAGCCCAAGAGCCTCTGTGGTGCTCTTGCCCTGTGGGTCTCATCTGAGTGTTTTGTACACTGGCCTTGTCCCTGCAGGGCCTCTGAGGTGCAGAATGAACGCCTGTACAAGCTTGAGAGTGACACGCGCATCCCCCACTTGCTGAATGTCGCCAAGGACTATGAGGGTTTCAAAAACCAGGTGAGCTGTGTGGGGGAGTGTGGGGCTGTCCAAGGTATTTGAGGAAATCGTACAGGTGCATTGGACGCGAATTGCATGTTCACAGCTCGCTGGCTGCATACTGTATACATCTTCCAAACTCACATGCGCATGAAGCCCCCCCTCGACAGGGCACAGTTATGTTCCAAGTCAGAGCAGGACCTTTCTGACACACAGTCCCCTCAACGACAAGCAGGTTGGCCACTACATCAACAAGAGCGACAAGCTGTATAACAGCCTGGACTCGCGGCTGTCCAAGCTCGACCACAAAGTGGAGATGGGGCCCCCCGGGCTGTGGAAGCTCACTGCCCAGGTGCGCCTGCAACTGTGAAATCTCTGCATGTGTGCAATTGCATGCATCAGGATATGTTGCTCTGTTAAGGGAGCATGAGCTCACATGCTGCTTGATATTCCTTTGTGCGGCTGGCAAGGGCTCTCATTTGGGTAGCTCAATTGCAATTCGTTCATTGCCCTTCCTTGCTGTTCCACTTGCCGCTGCAAAGCATGCAACTCACTCTTGTTCTGCTCCCTTCACTTGAGCAGGTTGCAGCCCAGGCAGAGGAGATAGCCGGTCTTCAGTCAAAACTGAAAGACACAGGCCACAGCACGAACCAACTAGAGAAGGGGGTGACGGACCTGAGGTTCCAGGTGCGTGGCTCAGCCCTGCTAGTTTTAGGGAGCAGTCACACTATGGAGCCCACAGAGCTTTGCTTTATTTTGGCTGGAGGTTGTTAAAAAATATAAGGCACATCTGATGAGTGCTCTCAATTCATGTGAGGCTGTGTATGGTCTTGGTGCTGTGCGAAGGGATTGGTGTGGATGTGATCTTTACTTGGGTTCCATCACTGACGTGTGTGTGCAGGTGGAGCGCGCGCAGCAAGCTCTCGCTGCTGCAGACAAGGAAGCTCAAGACCTGTCAGCTCGCCTGGTGAGGCCTGCTGGTTTCCCTTGCCTGTGTTGCCTTGAAAAGCTTCCACTGTTACCGTTGATTCAACAGCGTTGAAAGAATGCTGTAATTCTGGCTTGAAATTTGCAAATTCTGCACATCAGCAAACAGAAGCAAGGTTATGGCATCTTAAACAGTGTTGCCTTGATGAGATGGCCAGAGCCAAGTTTCTCGTTTCAATAACCAGTCTGTTGCTCTTGGCTCCCTTCACAGACAGCAGAGGTGAGGCGCATGATGGAGTATGCTGACGCCCGCGTGGAGCACTTGGCTGGGAAGTATGAGGTGAGTCAACATGCCTGAGACTGAGACAAGAGCATGGCTTGTGGATACAGGCCAGGCACCTGTGCGTGTCAAGACCACTTGTGCTCAACTTAAACACTCACAAGCGCCTGTTCTTTTTCCCATGCCACAACTGCCTCTTAATCAATTTTGTGTATGCTCCATGGCCAAGCACGCAGGTTGAAGCACTGCGGAAGACAGTGTGCAGCGTGCAGGCAGAGCTGGAGAAGGCCATCAGTGCGATGGGGCTGCGCGTGAAGTTTGAGCTGCTGCACGACGAGATGCCGCAGGTGGGGGACCTGTGTGTGCGTGTGTGTGAAGGTTGCAAAAATCCTGACTTGCACCCCAGCCCCAGCAAGCTTCACTGGTTGCTACCCCTCGTGCCAAGACAAATTGTCTAGTGCACCTGCAGACATGTTCGGACAAAAAACAGTTTTCCCTGCTGCATCGCTCAGGTGCACACCATCAGCGCGTACATGAACCAGTTGGAGCATGGCATGGCCAGGGCACAGGAGCGCATAGGTGATAGTTTTACCGTTGCTGTAGCCTAGTAGCTTAGTAGTGAGGCTTGTCTCAGCAAGTGCAGCAAAGAAAAGCAGGGTTTACATAGCTTGCAGGTCCAGCTCGCCGACGGCACACATGCTTTGAGCGGAGACACAGTTGTGTGTGTATGCGAGTATACATGTGTGCTGCAGAGAAGAACAGTGCTGACTGCGCTCCCCATTTCATGAACAACAGCATGCCTTGAGGAGGGCCTAAACCACGAGACCACACGGGGGGGCTGCCTGGAGGCGCAGTGGAAGGCCACCAAGGCAACGCTGGACTCCCTCATCTTTGATGGCGACCTGGACGTGGTGCGTAACTGGCTGTGCGCCTCTGAGCCACTCACTAATTGTAAGATCTTGGCGTGGTGCTCCCCTTTGCCGAGTTCCACGCTCACCACCTACAACCTCTGCTATTTGCCTGGTTTCCTACCTTCATAACACCAACATCTTGTCAAGGCCTTCGTTGTTTTACGCATTTTGCTGTTTTTTGGTCTGCTGACTACCGGCTCTTTAACATCCCTGTGCAGCATGCAATGCGCAAGGACGTGTCACGGATCAAAGGTACTCTGGAGGAGCTGGGGAAGCTGGCGTCCAAGGGCGAGATTTTGACCGTAAGTTGCTTGAAATATCCTGTGCCATGCTCCGTGCATCCGTCAGTCAGAATTGTTGAGACCCTAGCTTTTGTTCCACAGTGACCAGCTGTACCGCGTATTTTTGAACAGCTCCCCACGCAGTGTACCAGGGCTGAATTTTGCACAATTTGTGCTCTCACAGCTCCATGAGGCGAGCAACCTGGTGGACGCCAAGCTGTATGGGCCAGGCATGGACACGCTGCTGCAGAAAAAGTTGACCAGCAGCCCGGTAAGATGGATGGTGGGGTGCAAAGCTTGATGAAATGATCATTGAATGCAGGTGTAGTGTTGTGTGTGGTGTTTGTTCAGCACTGTGTTTCCCTGGGGGCCAAAGTGAAGTCATTCCGTAGAGGACCCATAAAACTCCGTTCACGACGACTCTCCGTTTACGACGACTCTCTCTTGCTTCTTCTGAGCTGGTTATGTAATTGAGATGGGAGGAGCAGTGCTGGGGTGAGAGTGCTGAAGTCCCTGGTTGGGCCTGCTCTTCACACGTGCATTCCCTGCCATTATCGCTCGCAGTTCTTCAGGCAGGAGCTGTCCCACTTGGCTCCCCGTCATGAGCTGGAGGCCCTCAAGCGCATGCTGCTGGACGCCAAGCAGGACCTCATACAGATACAGGTGTGGCTGACAGCATATTTTGGCATGGCATGCTTTGCTCACAACAAGGAGGTGGGATAGCCATTGGCAGCAAGCAAATCGCGACTGTTCTGCGGCAGCTGCAACTACAGATGCTGACGTGTCTTCATCCTGGCCATCATATCCAACATGTTTGATCACCACCGTCTGTGTGTGCATCCAAGCCTGTCTCACCCATCTCCACATGTTCTTTTCCGTGCCATGCCATGCCCCACAGATGCAGCCGGCGCCCAGCCTGCACCTGTCCCCTCGGGCATCTGTCCAGGCATCTGTAGGAGAGTCCCTGCAGCCCAGCGGGGCACTCCCTCCTCCTGCCCCTGCTCAGAGGCGGCCCCACTCCACAAGCAGCTTGGCCACGCAGTCTCAGTCACAAACCCAAAGGCCAGAGCTGAGGGCCTCTGCACCTCTAAACCTTGAATTCGGTGCGTGTGCGCGTGTGTGGTCCTTTTTTGTGAGGGAGGTCCTGAGAGCAGGCAGGTTGTCTTATTGCAGGTTGTCTTATTGCAAACATCCAGCTACAAAGGAAGGTGCACCATGTGACTGAGCCTGCCTGAAACACCAGCTCTTTCTGTACTTGACGATGGTCAAGCCTTAGCAATCAAGTCTCCTTGATGGCTTACCATGCTACTTCTGCCCCTGGCAAACCACAGGTGAGCCCGTAGGGGGTGGTGAGGCAGGCGCGCTGCTCGCAGTGTATGCGCGGCTGGCAGGCGTGGAGGAAGCCCTTGCTCAGAGCGCTTCCCTTGGCTCTTCGTTGGGCGCGCGGCTGCAAGAGACGGAGCAGCAGCTGCAGGCTGTCAACATGCAGGTGTGCTGTGGAGCTTGTAATGTGTTTCATGCAGTTTCCTCCTCCTTGCTTGCCTGCCAGGTCACGAGGCTGCAGGCCTGGGCAGTGCGCAAGTGCAGACATTCACAGTTCAGCCCCAGAAAGCAGGCTTAAGCAAACATCAAATGACCTTATGTCGTTTGCTCAATGGCCGCCATCAACTCCTTGACCTCTGCACTCACCAGCAAAACTACATTGTCCACCCCCCCCCCCAACCCCCCGCAGATGGCAGCAGACTTGCCGGCTGTGAAGGAGCAAGTGGCAGCCCTGCTCAGCCTCCTGGGCGCAGCAGACCTGGACCCCTCAGCAGCAGCCGCAGCTGCCTCCTCTTCCCCACCCGCTGGCGATGCTGTGACCGCTGCTGCAGCCAGACCATACAGCAGTGGAGCCTTTGGGGGTGGTGGCGAGGGGAGTGGGGCTGGGGGTGGTGGTTCGGTGAGGGTGGGTGCAGGGCCTGCAGCCACTGAGGCAGCTGTACGCAGTGTGCTGAACCGCACGCTGCTGCCGGAGCTTGTGGAGCGGCAGGTGTGTGTGGGGGGGGGCTTACGTGTGTGTGTGTGTGTGTGTGTGTGTGTGTGTGTGTGTGTGTGTTCTCAACGGCACCCTTACTCCCACATGCCTCGTGCAGTTCATTTGCAAGATGGGTCTTTTGAAACTCAATGCTGCTCTGCCTCCCAACAGGCGGCAGAGGCGCGGCGGCTGGTGCGTTTTGTGGAGAGCTGCCTGGGTGGCACAGCACGCACACAAGAGTTGGATGAGCTGCGCAAAAAGGTGGACCAGCTCAGGGCTGAAGCAGCCTCAGCGTCAGTATCAGCAGTAGCACCGTCCCCAGCAGCAAAGCGCCAGGCCTCAAAGGGCAGAGAGCAGGGGGTGCGTGATGATAATGGCAGTGGCGATGGTAAAGGGAGGGGCGATGGTGAGGGCAGTCCCAGAAGGGGCACGGGTGGTGGTGTGGGTTGGGAGGGAGTGTCTCCTCCAGACTCTGCCAGGAGTGCACATGCAGAGGACCATCCTGTGCATGCAACTGGGGGAGGTGCTGGTGCTGGCGGCGGTGCTGCAGGGGAGCACCCAGAGGATGATGGTGCACAGCAAGGTGGGGATGGGCATGCACAACAGCACACAGGCACGCATGCAGGCGGCAGTGCGGAGGGCGAGGCGAGCGCAAGCGGGCGCGAGCCTAGTGAGGCACCCGGCACGTTGCCTACTGAGGAAGGCAGCGAGGCTGTGACGGTTGAAGTGCACACGCCCCTGCGCAAGGCGCGCAGCACGCGCGCCACGTCAGTGGGCTGCGAGATCAGCATCAGGGGCAGCATCGCTGGCGCAGGCTCACCACGCTCTCCTGGAGAGGATGAGGAAGAAGCCTCAGCATCTGCAGAACCCTCGCAGGCCCTCCTGCTGCCCACACCCTGCCCCTCACAGGGCCCTGAGCAGCATCCTGAGCAGCAGCACAGTACTGAGCGCAGTGGCGCTGCAGCAGCTCTTTCATCATCGCTGCCGCGTGAGCAGGCTGCGCTGCTGCAGGTGATGGAGGTGCGGTTGGGGGTGCTAGAGCGTGAGGTAGCGCGTCTGTGGCATGGGCGGCAGCCACGAGATGAGGGTGTGGTGCACGGAAGTGGGGTGCAGGGTGTGAGCCATGGGCAGGCACAGCAGTACCAGGGGAGGCAGCAGCAAGGCCAGCAGCAGCAGGGGCAGCAGCAAGGTCAGCAGCCACAGGCGGTGGATGTGCAGGAGCTGGCAGTGAGCCTGCAGGACCTGCGTGCGCAGCTGCCACTGCTGGCTCGTGCCTATGAAGTGGAGGGCCTGCGGCGGCAGGTGATGGAGATGAAAGACGCGCTGGCAGCACGCACAGGGGGAGCAGGTGCACAGCCACCCTCGCCACCGACTGCTCCACTCAGCCTCACCATCACGCTGCTGCAGCAGCCGCAGCAACCTGCCCAGTCAAGCAGCACACCTCCACCTGCTGTGTCAGAAGGGAGCGTAGGGGAGGCGCCCCCACAGCAGCAGCAGCAGGATGAGGAGTCCCCATCTGACGCTGCGCAGCAGAAGGCAGTGCCTCCTGCACCGCGATCACAGCAAGCAGCTTCTGTGAACCCAGAAACGGGCCCGCCCTCTGGCCAGGCCCAGCAGCCCCCTGCACCTGCTGATGCGCAAAGAGGAGGGGAGGCTGCGAATGGGCAGGGGGAGGAGTCTGAAAAGGCTATTGCAGCAGGAGCAGCAGATGCTGGGGGGGCTGATGGGTCATCGGTTGAGCTTAGAGGGCAGGGTCCAGCACAGCAAGCGGTGGGGGAGCAGGGTGGTGAAGCTTGCAATCAGCATCAGCTCCAGGGCCTGCAAGGGCAATGCGAGGGTGGGTCTGGCAGCCAGCAAGCCCCACAGCCATCCCAGCAGCAACAGCAGCAACCGGGGCCCTCCACAGTGTCAGTGCTGTCTGTGAGCGGCAATGACGTGGTGCTGATCCTGGAGACCCTCCAAGGCCTCAAGTCTGCACAGCTTGCGCAGTCTGCGCAGGCCATGTCGCGCCTTAGCAGGTGTGTGTGTGTGTGTGCCCGCTCTCCTGCCCTCCCTGCAACTTTCCTTGCATGGGCCACATGCATTCCCAATGCTCTCATTTAGCTGCACAATTTTTCTTTCACTAAGCACAGTGATTACTTTTCCCCTGCACAGGTTGGAGGTGGCTTTGGGTGTGAGCGATGAGAGAGTGCGTGCGCTGGAGGAGCTGTGTGCGGCTGCCAACAAGCGAGCTGTGCCAGCGGTTTCGGCGCTTGAGCAGGCGTTGCCGAGGTGGGTGGGAACTTTGCATAAGGTATCACTGCCAATCCTGCAGCCACGTGCAGCAGTTCAGGCATAACTCTTGCATGTTGAAATGCTGCTGGTACGCACTGGCACTGCACCCCTGTGCCCCCATGTTAAGTCAGTTGACACGTGAGACCAAATCTGATGTTGTCTGGGCAGTGTCGTGGCAAGACAGGGTCTTTTGTCTTGCTTCAACACCTAAAGGCTAAAGATGGACTGTGATTAGTTCCTGAAGCAATCCAGCCCCATCTGCCTCCACAGGTTAGAACAGCAAGTGGCAGAGGCAGAAGACGTGGGTGGGCGCGCCTGCAAAGCTGCTGCCTCTGCTGTGGCCTGCATGGAGGGGGCAAAGCAGGCGGCTGCCGCCTCGTCAGCAACAGCACAAGCGATCGAGAGGCAGCTTGCTGCTGCAGGAGGGGGTGCACCACAGGTGCGTCTGTGGAAGCCAGTGCGGTTCCATCAAACTGTTCCACGCCAGCAGACGGCACACCTGCTACCCCGCTTGCTCACACAATGTAACTTGTGGCGCGCTGCCTGATCAGCAGCACTCCTGAGCAGTCCTCCACAATGCATGCTGCCTGCCCAACACCCACAGGCACCCCAGCGCCCACAGCATGCCTTCCACCAGTTCAACAACGACTGGGCACTGGAGGCTGCCCTGCGCAACAGCCCTGTGCTGGCAGAGGTTGTGCAAGACATCGTGTCTGGTGCGTGGAGAGGGAGCAGTCTGGGGTGCTGTTAAAGATCCTGGGCCATCCGCTCTCTTGGGGCATCTTGTGTTTTGCCAGTTGAGGATTGCTGCGTGGTTTGCCTCACTGTACTTACATCCTGTTCTATCGCTTTTTGAGTTGTCCACCACAAAGCCGCACTGCCATGGCCCCACAGGGCTCAACCTGGTCAGAGGGGACTCCTCAAACATCGATGGCACTTCCGACACAAGTGCGCCCTCGTCACCCCTAAACCAGTCACGGCCCACTTCCGTGCCTGATGCCCAGTTGACTGCTCAACGAAGCAATGAGGGTGAGTGTGACTGAGCATGAGAAATTTTGAAGCGATACTAAATAATGGGCTGCGCAAGGTTGGTGCAGATGGCTGCGTACTCCTTTACATGCGTACACGCCGACAGCCACAAGCGTTGGGACTACTCAAATGCACACAAACACCTTCACTCTCATGCAGGCAATGAAGGCCGCCCCTTAACCCCCCGTTCCTTGGCCCCCTTGCTCGAGCGTCCACCGCACACGCTCAGGAGCAGGAGCATCACTGGCGAAGTCAGGCCAGGCTCTCCCTTGAGGCACTCACAAATACATTCTGCAAGCCAGGTCTCGCTCTCAAATCGCACAGGTGGGTGGAAATTGCTTCATGTGCAATTGAGCGTGTGGTGCATGTACGGGATCATATTGTTTGTGAGCCTTGTGTGCATGAGCACAGTTTGTCCATTATCATCTCATGGCCCATGACCCTTCTGACGTGCATGCAGGCAGCCCCAGCTCTCCCCGAGTATTCAAGCAGCAGAGTCTCGCAAAGCCATCACACAGACCCTCCTCAACCCAATCTGCACGCGAAGGCAATGCTGGTTTGCCATATGGCTTTGGGCCCCAGGTGAGGCTGCAGCCAAGCCATTTCAAAGTTAAACCTTGCTTTGATCACTGCACTGCTGAGACTCACCACCAAAGGCTTGTGAAGCACATGAGCTGCCACCTTGGCATCCTGCACGCCTTGAACTCGCAGTGCTGAATTGCAGACATGAACACATGGTATTCCCTCTCACCCACAGGGTGTGCCAAGGCACCTGCACACAGCAGAGCACGCAGACACGGAGCTGTCTGGCATCCTGCACGACCTCATGTTTGCTGTGCACGCTGAAGCCAAGGCCACAGGGGGCGGCCCCTTGCCAGGTGAGCATGTGACACACTCCTGTGCATGCACGTGAAGCGTTGTGCATGTGACATGATTTGAAGCGCAAGGTTGAACAACTGCAGCTCAGCAGCTGACCCTGCACACAAATGGAACGCAGGCGCACTTTGCTGCTTATGTACTACTTTTTGCAGCTCTATGTCCATTGCATGGTCGACACATGCAAGCCAGAATGATGACTCTGACGAGCTTCTTGTTTACCACACCTGCATCACGCAGGCAACCCCTCTGGCACGCTCGGTCAGGTGGCGGTGCGTGAGGCGGCAGTGCGGCGGCTGCACAGCATGCCCTTTGAGTGCCAGAAGCACGTGGAGCTGCTGGAAGCTGCCAAGAAGGAGCTGGACAGGCTGGTGAGTGTCGGTGGTGAAGCATATAGCTGGGACTGGGGTTGCCATCAATTGGCTGCGTCCTCTGTGGTTTTGGACTTTGGGCTGGGCACTGCACGGTGTCTGCACGTGCACAAGGGGACCTGGTCGAGTTGTCACGCATTGAACTCTGGCCAAAGCTGTCCTGCATCCCAGTAATTTGACAACAACGCACTTGGTTCTCCTCCTGTGGCTCCAGGTCAACACTGCAGCTGTGAGCACCGTGGACTACATCGCCATTGTGTGTGTCATGAACGACATGCGCATCAAGCTGCTGGAGGACACTGCTGAGCTGCAGCGAGTGGGTGTTGATTTGTTTTGGCACTTTTAAGTTGCATCAGGGCTTGCAGGGGGGCGCTTTCGTTCTGCTCGCCACTCATAATGAAGCCACTCAAACGGCCGCATGTCCACATTTGAGCGCTGGGGACTCGCGTACGTGCTGGCAGCGCCATGCATAGCGTTGCCACTCCTGACACTCTGCCCTGTCTTGGCACTGCCCTCACAGGATCAAATAGCCACAGCCTACCGCAACCTGGAGACTGTGTTTGAGTACCTCAAGCACATCCAGGTGCGCACGTTCTCCACGAAAAAATGTTCCCTTCACAATTCCGGCTGATTAGACAGTTTGTTCCAGCAAGCAGATCTATCTATCTAGCAGGATTCAACTTATTCCAGCAAAGGCGCTCACGCAAGACTGCACACCTTCCTCGCTCCCGTCCCAACATGCGCAGGTGGCTGTGAACAGCAAGGCCTCCGCGCAAGCACTGACGAACGTGGACAGGTGCCTGCGTGCTGTGGGCCGAGAGATGCTGCTCATGGGACGAGCCCCTGTGGTCGTGGCTGGACGCCACGAGCCTGCTGGCATGCTGTACGGCACTGCCCTTGGTGAGTGGGGTATTAGTTAGAGCTCTGTAACACGTCTTTAGCACTGTTCTCGAAAGCAATCAGCTTGGCTGACATGAGCCTGAGGGCTTGCTGTTTGGTGATGCACTTGGTGGGTGGAGGATGGACCAGGCGATGAGAATTCATGCGTTCATGAAGGGTAACCTTCAACTGTCACTTCAAGCACTTGACACATGTCTGCTCCTCCATGAGCAACGAATTCACCACTCTTCCTCTCTCCCCACCTGGGACGCAGGGTCTGCGGAATTCTGGTCACCCTTCATGATAGGGAACAGCCCTAACGACATGACGGGTGCACGCTTTGCAAGGTGATTTGTGCTTCCTGGTGCTGATGCCAGCAACGACACAGATTGGCAAGAGTGCAAGGTTTCTAGGGTTGCTTGAGCTTGTTCCCGGCTGCATCACAATTGAGATGCTTGATATGTGGCCAACCTTGTTCAGTTCCACACTTTCTGGCACCCCTTTCTTTGCGCAGTCCTCCGAGACCAGGCAGCGCTGCACCGGGGGCTGGCCTCAGCATCCGCGTGCCTGCCAACAAGGTGTACACACAAGTTTGCATATGGGTGTGCGTGTGTGAGCTCGCATTGGGTGTTTGGGTGCATCGTGTGGCACATGTTATCAGCATTCTCAGGAGCACATACCCCGCACATGCAAGTGTGCACACATGCCTTCTCCCCTCCCCTCACACACAGGCTCCCAGCGCCCCGCACACCTCCCGAGACGGCTCCCACTCATATGCATCCCCGCGAGGCCAAGCCCTCAGCCCACTGGGCAGCGAGTCCCACCAACTGCAGCACCAGCAACACCAGCAGCACCAACACAGCAGACGGCCCGCCACTGCAGGGCCCCGCACGCTGCTGGCCCCACTGCACGAGGTGCGTGCGTGCAAGTGTGGTGTCATGACTCATGAGGGTGTGTGTTGTGCAGATGATGCGACTGCCTACGCAACAGATGATACGCCCAGACGCATGAATGTATGCAAGCACCCATGCACCCATGCACCCATGCACACAATAACGTGCGCAACACACAACGTACACACACCACACAGGCGCCTCCCTCCCCCCAGACACTTCCATCTCCCCCAAGCGGCTCAGCCACTCCCCCCTTAGCCTCCTCCCTGCCTCCATCGCGGCCTGGCACAGGCAGGCGGCCGCCAAAGTACCTGCCACCCCCCAACTTCCAGCATGCCAAGCGTGATCTGTTACAGGTGTGCAGGCGTGAGAGGCAGCGCATCATCTCACGCTGTCTGTCTCACTTGGGCCTGCTTCAAAGGAGTTGATTCTTTTCCAGCTTCTACAGCTCACATTATTGGCACGTTTGGAGTGGAATGCTCCTTCCAGTGTTAAGCACGTCTGTTTTCTCACACCCTGCACGTTATCATGCTCAGAGGCTTACATGATATCACATGTCTGCCCGCTGATCACAGGAACACGAGAAGATGCAACGAGCAGCACAGGATCCAAGCCCACAGGTAGAAGCTGCTCATGCACATCAGTGGCCACAGCAGCAGCAGCAACAACAGCACAAACCCTTGCGGCCAGCCTCGTCGCATCCTTTGGGTGCACCTGTTTTTGCGCAGCAGGGCATACCCTCCCCCCATGCACCACAGCCCCCTGCACCACGTGCACGCCCGAGCACAGCACGCCCGACTTGAGCATCATGGAAGATTGATCCTTGTGCCTTTTGTGATGTGTGGTTGAGAGGCACAGCACATCCAGAGGCACACTCTAATTTAATTACATTGTTGCACCATTTTTTGGTTGCTGCCGAGTTTTGGCAGTCCTGTAAGCACAAGTCAAATCTTCAATTTGCTCTGAAGCTGGTCTGTTTCAGACAACTGCGCCAGGATAGGCGTAGATGCAGGCCAACATATTAGATTGCCATTACCGGTAAATTACAAAGGGGTTTGTCCTTCAGCCAAGGGCTCCCTGGCACGCTGGTCATTACCAGCCAAATTCGAAGGTCTCAGATGCATGTTCTTGTGCGGATGTACGTGTGATGTGTGTGTGTGAGTGTGTGTGTGTGTGTGTGTGTGCTTGTGCAGGGGCGTGCAGGGGCATGCGTGTCATTGTGCGTTAGCATGTTTGTCTGTGGGTAAGGCTTGCACGTGACTTTTACCTTGGCATAGATCACTGCCAAAACGCGCGATGTGACCAAAACGGAAGGAGGACGAACTACCATGCCGAGTCCTGGGCTTGGAGGCATCGAGATCATGCCCATGCTGCACCTGCTGTCAAAGTCAGAGCTCATTCCATGGGCATCACCCACGGGCATGTGGGGCACACAGGCCCAAAAAGGCCCCCAAAAACGGTCTTACAAAAGTGTGTGTTCCCTAGATCATCTTCACTCAGTTGCTACTTCTCAATTATACTAAGGATGAGCAAAGGGGTGTGCTCTTTCTGCAAATTACAGACAAAACTAAAAGTAAGAAACGAAAGGGCCAGAACCCATCATGAAATAGTGACAGCGCCTACTTGCCGAGGCAGGGCACAAACGTCCACTGTCTCAACAAACACTGCCCAATGAAATGTCAGTGTTCCATCCAACCGCAATCCGATCTAAACATCGAACAGCAGGCTTATTCTTTGTAACCTCTGAAGCCCGGAGGGAGTTCAGCGCGCAAGTGTTGGGTTGAGGCAAGGTTCGATGCAGTCTCTCAATCAACGCAGACCATGAAATGAACCGGCAGGTCACAACCTCTCCTCAACAAGGAAGACGAGTGCTGCTTCTTCATTGAAATCCAGAGTGTCGGCCCCATGTGTCAACCCTGCTTTGCCGCACCGGCAGTCAACCTACAAAGTGGCTCCCATCTAATGTACGCGTGCAAGCATGCAGCCACTGGCGCAGAACATTGCAGCGGTCCATCATCACCTCTCCTGCTGACACCACCCCTGAGAAGCTGACCACTCACTTACGGCCCCAAGCACTTGGCAGTGCTGTGGCGAGCTAGCTCCCTCTCTCAAGCGCGCCAGCTCAGCTCACAAGCCAACAGAAGCATGGCATTCCGATGAATTAGGTGCACATCTAACATATGCCACTTGTAACCACGCTCACTGAGGCACTTGGCAGCACGCATGCACAGCCAGGAAGCGGCAAGTCTCAAGCTAGGCTATCCCCTGTCTCATCACTGCACAAGCCACACAACAACAGGTTCCTGCTCCTTCTGCACCAGCCAAGGCCACACAGGCGGAGCCCCACACACAATCAAATAGTTCTCACACAAGAACCTCTCGCTCAGTCATACGGAAAGGGAGCTCCAAGGGGCACAGCACAGCACACATCCCAGATCCCTCGAACACAGCACCAGGCTGTGCACAGGGAACAGCAGTCACCCGCTAAAAGCAGCCCCATGGAAAACGCCACATGCACACTGCACAGTGCCCCCCGGCGTGCTCCTGCTCATCAAATGTCTCTGGGGCTCACATGCACATCAGCCATAAAATCCCTCGAGCACGCTAGGTGGCGGGCGCGCACATAATACAGGAGCCCCCCGAACTCACACAAGTGCAAACCACTCCTTACCACTACATGACCATTAATACACGAGAGGTGTGCACGGGGCTGCTGCGCATCCCCGCTCACCCACTCCTTACTTCTACTTTTGCTCCTGGACCTCAGGCTCCCTTCCAAGAGCTTGGCTCAGGGTAGGCAGGCTAGGGTCGCGCTTGTAGAACACCACATTACCTGCGATGAGAAAGTGGGTAAGAGGGAACTCAGCAAGTGCTTGCACGCAAGCTGCTTGATTCAGCTTGCTTAAGTGGGGCTGCGGTGATTCCGCGAGAAAGCACAGCCATGTTCCTACATCTCTCTCTGTGGAATGCAGGGACACATGGTAATGCACTTTCTCCACAGTTCATTGCGCTTGCGAGGAGCATGTCATGCGTCTTAAGTGGCCACCACTGCTTGGTAGGGGGAACCAGGCAGCCGTGACCACTTAAAAAGCATACACATCACATCCCCTTGCCATAACAGCTACTGACACCCTCGATGAACCACTCACCCGTGTCCTCCACATAGTGGTCGTTGTCAAAGGAGCGAATGAGGGGCTTGAACAGGTGAGTGGGGAACCAGCCAGGGGACTTTTCTGGCTCACGGTAGTAGGGGCCCAGCACTGGCTTCACAGATTGGGTGGCATCCACGAGATTGTAGTGGGGGATCTGCAAGTGGCAATGGGCGCAGCATTGCTTGAGTAAACAGGTCAGTGGAAGGGGCTGCTGTGCACGCACGGTAGCAGGCAGGCAAAGACAAAGACAGGGAGTTGCAGTTGCGCTTTAGCTGTGCAACCTGGATACAAAGACGGTATGTTTAACTGGACTTCGTCCGCACACCTGAGGGAACAGGTGGTGCACAAGGTGGATCCCGATGCTGTGCTGGATGCCGCTGAAGATGCCGTAGTCACGGTCAAGGGTGGTCAGGCCACCGCGCAGGAAGTTCCATTCCTGTGTGCACGAAGAGCAGTCAAACGCAAGCGTGTCGGCGTTGCCAATACTGAGGGCCAGGCATGAATGCAGCATGCCCACCATCCTTAACGTCAGCCTGCTCCGAAGGCACTCAATTGCATGAACAAAAGACACACACATGGATTAATGCATGTCCACACATTAGCACACTCCCTACCTCGCCGCGGTACCAGGGCAGCTTCTCGTTGGCGTCGCTGCTGCCGTGGTGGTGGAGGTAGGTCACCACATCCAGCCACAGCACAAACACCCAGTAGGGCATGACGTACAGGTTGAGCATTGCAGGTATGCCCAGCTTGAGCGTGCAAGCGCCCAGCACGCCCAGCCATGCGAGCAGGAAGTAGTTGGAGGCCATGCACTGCAGGGGGCACAGGTGTTGGAATAAAGCGAGCTGGGCATCAAGGCTGGGCATGCTTAACAATGAGCCTACACTTTCTCTTCTTCTCTTCCTCTGCCAAGTGTGGCTGATCCACGCTGGAATGAAATCACAGCATGAAACACGAAAGTGCTCCAGCTGTGCACACCTGCTCCTTCTCGGTCTTGGTCTGGAACAGGTCGCAGTTGGGGTCGTAGTGTGAGCCCTCCTTGCCAGGACTGCGCTTCCACAAGTAGAAGGGGTACGCCAGCATGGACCAGGGCAGGGTCAGGCGGCCGATGCGGGCCATGGGGTCCTGCGTGTGTGTCCAGTGTTTGAATTTTGTTGCAGCAAGGTCTCACGCGAGATGCAAATGCATCTTGG
The DNA here is from genome assembly GCA_004335885.1 of Dunaliella sp. M2. NCBI lineage: Eukaryota > Viridiplantae > Chlorophyta > Chlorophyceae > Chlamydomonadales > Dunaliellaceae > Dunaliella > Dunaliella sp. M2. The sequence goes on along the minus strand of QFBH01000761.1, from coordinate 16,359 downwards.
GATGCCAGCATTTGAGCGACCTTCTCAGCACTCAGGTGGACACGCACTTCGTTTGCACACTGTCAACATCACACGCACCATTTCCTCGTAGATGGACTTGCGCACGGGGTGCCAGGACTCGTCGTTCTCAACATGACCGTGGTTGGCGTGGTGGTTGCGGTGGCTGATGCGCCAGCCTGCGTGCAGTTAGAGTGCAAGGTGCAACGACAGTCAGGACACCCACATGGACAAGAAGCATCTCGCCTGCTTATTGTCGCTGTTAGGGAGCTTTGTACGGTGAGTTGGTTGAGAGGAACGCAGATTCTTAAGCACATAGTAGCAGCTCTGCTGTTGAGCAACAACACGCACCATGGTAGGGCACCAGGATGGTGGAGTGCACGATGTTGCCCACAAAGTTGTTGAGCACCTTGTTGTTGGAGAAGCTCTGGTGGCCGCTGAAGGTGGAGGGAAGAGCAGGGGGAAGGAAAACTTTCCAACGTGCATTGATGCGTTCAACGGGGCGCACCGGCGCCTCAACAGCTACAAGAGCAAAGGGGGGCCCTGCAAAGGCAGCCCAGTCCCATGCAGGGGCTGCTCACTACACTGCCACCTGCTTGATACCAGCTCCTCCATGAGCCATTTTAAGAAACCCCCTGCACTACAACAACAGCAGAGCAGCAGTCCCACTCACCAGTCGTGGCCGACCACAAACAGTGCCCAGAACATGGTGCCCTGCATGAACCAGTACAGCGGCCACGCAAACCAGGGGCTCATGGTGTGGAACAGCACAGCCAGACCAGCCACCACGCCCACATCCAGGGCCAGGTAGGAGAAGGACTTCAAGGTGTCCTTGTTCCAGCAGGGACCTGGGCATTGGGTTCGACAGGGAGGAAGTTGACACGCAGTTCATTAGGTGGCATTGCGTGATAGCCAAAAACGCACGGTGCCGCTGCCAATCCTTGCGCAGGCATGTACTGCTCAGGCGCTTTCTGCTTGCGTCCCTCTGTCATGCATTCACGCGCACTCCCCCCCCACCACACACACGCGCTCGCACACAC
>QFBH01000757.1:9680-21966 GCA_004335885.1 Dunaliella sp. M2 | reverse complement strand
TCCATGACTCACCACAATGAGAATGAACACAAGGTATAGGAAGTCAGGAGTTCCTCTGCATGCATGAAACGGAGGGCCACATTGCATCAGCACACATGCTCCACCACATTGCTTGTCTTATGGGGCAAGGTGCAAGCAGTTTGGAGTGATGGGCTACTTAGTCAAGTGTCTCTGCACATGAAACTGAGGTGTGGTGAAGTAAATGTGACTCGTTTGATCTGCACACTCTCTAAAAGGCAGCTCAGGCAGCACAGTATATGCATCTGGAGAATCTTCAGCTTCAATGTGATTATCCTCATTGCGGCAGTCCGCTCACCTCACAAGAGTTCCTGCAATGATGCTGATGCGCGGCTGGAAGGAGAACAGGACGATGAAGCGTGCCAGCATCAAGACGAGCCCCCCAGACAAGATGAGTGTGTAGGCGGTCTGCAGGCATCAAACACAAGCACTCAAGCTCTCTGGAGCACTCTTCACCGCTGTCATACACCAACTTGTCAAGGCAAGCGGGTTAAAACTGGAGCAGTTGTTCCCTACAGCAAATTCTTCTTCAAGGCACATGCGTTGACCTTCGCAGAGTGCACACATGCCCGGCAAGAGAGTAAGAATGGGTGTGTTATCACTCCCATTCTTTTCTTTTATTTTATTTCCTTTTCTTTTCTTGCGCACCTTGATATTGAGCAGGTAAGAGAGGCTGTTAACCATCTCATCTGTGCGCCTCAGCCCCTCCTGCGGCAAGGACCAGAAGCATGCATTGGAGCAACTACTGTGTGAGTTTGACTTGCAAGCAGAGCATCAATGCAGGAAAAGGAACTGACTCCACAAGACAGAGAGAGCCTCAAGCCAGAAAGCCTTCAGGCATCCCACCTCGTCTTCCCTCCCTTCCTTCCAGCGGCCAGCCTGTCCAGGCAGGCTGATCCCTGTTTCTGCCTCGTTGTCAGAGGCATCCACAGAGGTGACACGCCTCAACATGAGTGGCCGTGCAGGGGGCACAAAGTTGGAGTCGTACACAGGAAACCGCCTCTCTGTGGGGGCCTCCTTGGGCTGGAGGCCAAAGCTGGACCACAGCAGTCTGCACCATGAGAAAGGGACACAACACATACTCAGCAATGCTCGTGCTGGGTAGGAGGCATGCCTTGCACTGAGAGAAGCACCATAACATGCCATCAGCTGCATGAGGATTGGAGGTGGCTGCAAGTCACCTTGTTCAACTAGTGCAGTTAAAGGTCCTGAACAGCAGCTGTAACCTCAAGCCAGCACGGACAGTCCGATGACAGTCCAATGACAATACTTACAGTCCCATGCCAGCGTAGAGGAAAAGGATGACCGTGACTTCGTACAGCAGCCGGCCAATCATGCTGGAACTCCGGTAGGTGGGTTGCGTGGAGACCTTGTGCTTGTAAAAGCGGCCAACGCTGACCTCAACTTTGCCACCTGCAAGCAGATGTATCAAAGCATTCAAGCAATTGTGTGTAGCTCCCAAGAGTGCTCAGTCATTGCTAAAAAGTTGTACATCTCCTCCTTTCTTCAAATATCTAGAAGGCAAAGCATTAAACCCACCTCCAATTCAATATTAGTTAGAAAAGATAAGGCTGGTTCTGCTGCTGTCTTCCACCTGGCTGAGCAGCGGCATCAACATGCTCAATCCACTCATTAGGTAGGAGAAGCGAAAGCCACAGCATCTCATGCGCTCTCTAACCCACTCTGCACTTGACACGAAAGGTGAAAGAGAGGCGAAAAAGAGGTGCAACAGCCCACCTGCAGCCTCCGCTTCCTCCATCTTGTGCTGCTTCCCGATGCGCTCCTCAGCACGCACAACACTGCTTGACCCTGCGCTGTCGACTTGGACCTTACGGAAGTTGTCACGTGTGAGCGGGTGGGTGTCGTTCAGTTCGTCATTGTACGCATCCCTCAGCTCCTCTGCACACAGAGAGCACAAGAAGTTGAGGCTCAAAAATAAGCACTTCTTTGAGAGCCCTTGGGGCCAGCCTGGGATTACTCAAGGCTCTGAGGGGGCTGTTTTAAATGCACGCTTGTTGAAAATGGAGGCAAAGAGCAGAACCCTCACCGTACTCATCTTCCTCATACGTTTCTTCGCATGACTGAATGCTGCTGGAGCCTGAAAGGTTTGACGAGCCTGTGAGGTAAGAACAGTAGGAAAAGCAAAAAAATAAGTGGAGAGCCAGGGGCAGAGAAAAAGTCAGTCCTTTATGTTGGTGCACGGGCAATTGACATGGTTAGGGAGCTCACTTGTGCACCAAGCACTTCAGACTTGATGTGTGGGCGCACAGCTCACACTCTGCAAGTAGGTCCACATACGCCTTTTAAGCAATGCTCACTACTCACTGTGGCTGAGTTCTGCCTTCTCTGCAATGGGCAGACCAGACACGCTTGAAGGCGATGGTCCAAGCTCATCATAAGGGTCACGCTCTCTCAGCTCGGACGATGAGTGCTTGTCAGACCTGTGGGGTGGTGCAATCCAAGCAGACAGGAGTTTGAGGGCTTGGGAAGAAATAAATTGCATGCAAAGCAACTTGTAAGCTGTGCACTTCAGCTTCTGTGTGAGCCACAAAAGAGCGAATGAAAGTGTCATAGACACAGATGGAAGTAAAAGGTGTCCTCAGCACAGTGAGAAATTGCTGACGTCCTGCAACATCCATGGACTGCACACTTACCCAGATGCCGACGAATGCTCCAAGAGATCACTCAAATCAGGGTCACGAACAGCATCCCGCCGCATGGAGTAGTTCTTTCTGAGAGCCAGTCTGCGTTGAAGCCTCTTGGCATGGATTAACTCTGCCCAAATGCGCTGGCGCCGCAGTTTGGCCTGCAGTGAGGAAGCATTTAGCCACTCAGGCTTCTGGCCAGCAACTTAAACTCAGGTGCTCTGGAACAAACTGCTCTGCTTAAGCCCAAAGAAGCTGTGCACTGAATGCATATGTGCTCTATACACAGCAGACAGAAGAGAGCATGCGTGCCACATACCCTGTACAAGTTCAGAAGGTCCAAGAGCGCAGAGGCGGTGTATGCGAGCACAAAAGCGAGCAGGACCATGTCTGTCGCAAGGCGGTTCTCCATCTCCGGGATTCGCAGGCCCTCTGAAGTGTAGTCAAGATGCGGAATGGTGGTGATGGTGATCTTCACTTGAATGAGGCCAGCGTCATCCCACTCAGCTTCGTAGATGACAAAGCCATAGACTTGCAGGTCGCGTGAGAATGTTGCCACCCTTATCTGCATGCCAGGAATTAAATGTGCAAGAGCATGACAGCTGGTATCTGCAGGTCAAGACACAAAGGAGGTAAAAAAGGAGAGGTATTTGCGCCAAGGGGTGAGTTGATGCGCGAACAAATACGGCTGGATATAAAAGTGTTGCATCTTCAGAAGCAGGCTGGCTTCTTTGCCTTGTCGCTGAGCTTAGGTGCTTTGCAGGCCTATGCTGAGCTGAGCTTGAGAAGAGCAAGAACACAAGAAAAAACTCAGTGTGTATTGTGCAGAATTTTGCACACTGACCCACAACCCAGGAGGTATATAGTGATGAGCATGTGTTACACGCACAAGCGTGTGGGAGGACTGAGTGAGCGGTTTCACGTGAACTAGCAAATGAACATGAAATGATGTTGCTGGATTCTGTATCCTGTTTTATGCAAGCGCATGCACACACGATTGCATGCATGCGTTTGTGTGCACACATGTTGAATTACAAAGATCTTATCGGTGTCAATGCTCTGAAATGATGCAGATTTACTTCCTTGAAGGCATGCACACACTCACCAGCAGCTCTCGCGTTGAGAAGGGGTCCAGGTAAGCACCCTCCACCATGTAGCGGAAGCGGTGCGAGATCGTTTCAGGATCCATGTTGATGTCAATCACAACTGGGTAGATGTCATTCTCTTCTCGGTTAAGCCCTGCGGGCAGAAAGAGCAACTGGGCAGGTGGGTGTCCGAAGAGCAGCAGAAATTGGGTAAACGTGCACAGAGAACAAGTCTGGGGTGCTGAGAGAGAAGTCAATAAGCTTGGAACAAGTACCGACGCAACACCCACCGTACAGGTCCTTTGGCTCAAATCCGTAAGGGAATCCCTGCTCATTGACTTCCTTTGAGCCTGAGCTGGTGTTGTAGTAGTCCTCCACGTAGTTGGCAATCTGTGAAGGAAAAGAAAGATGGCTTAAGAGCAGTAAAGAGGCCAGACAAGATCCGCATCGTAAATACAAAGAAGAATGCGCTGTGATTCTTTTATGGCCTAAACAACTTTCTTTTTCGACTACCTGTGGGTTGAAGAGGCTTGAGCGCTGCGAAAAGCTAGGATCTATGCTGATCCAAGGTGCCCCCCTAATATCAGCTGCAGCCGCCTGTGAGCTTGCTCGTATGTCTCCACATTCAGCAGCCAAGTCTGACGCAAGGCCGCCTGTGTTGCAGATCCTGGAGTAGCGCTCGCCGCCTGGCTCAAGTGTTGAGGGTGGCCAACGTCCCTGCAAAAGGAGTACAGCAACCACAATGCACATGTGCGACTAGTTGGAGAAAGTGCAGGCTGCCTGCAAGCATTGCCCAAGCCAGCTAGCTCAGAAGGTGGACCTAAAGCCTGTGTGGGCTCCGTTTGACAGAAAAGGTGTCCAGATCTAACGAGACATCATTCCTTTCTCTCAAAAAGCACGGGCGCTTTCAAGTAGTTGCCAGAATTCATACCTGGAGCATTAGGGCACCAGCCAGAATCTGGTTGAAGCCAATCCCCACGTTCCTCTTCAGGCCAAACATGCCATTATCAGCAGCCTGGTTGCTCCTCGAAGGTAGCGTCTCCTTAGTCTGAAGGAATATGAGTAAGAAACTCAGTGGTCACCCATGGCAGTGATGGAGAGCCCAGCAAGGGGCTGACATGTTACCACAAACGAGTATTGAGCTCACAACATGATCCAGTTGGCAACTTGCTGGGAGTTAATGCACAAGTTAATGCACCAGGACAGCTGAGTAGGCCAGACCACTCACTTGTGGATACCCAATGCGACTGCGCCCTTCCTGAAGGAGGGTGCGTACGGACACTGCGAGTGGTGGGCAGCAGGTGCATGCTGTTTGCTGCTTTTTTTCTGGCGTTCAACTTGGGCAGAAAGCATTCACGGCAGTTACACGCTCCACATAACCTGCTTTGAGAGAGACCAGCCAGGAGTGCACCACATGAATGAGTGTGCTCTTACTACCAATGACAGCCTGGTCACACCTGGCAGGCTGCTGTTTGTTTCGCTGCCAGAGTTGTCAATGCGGCCCCCAGCGGAGAAAAGGAAACGTGGGTTGGCACCCTTCCGCTGCTGCTCCACACACTCTCTGATGGCCTGCGCAAATTGGCCGCCTGACTCTTCTTCGGCCTGCTCACTGACATCAGGCTCTGCTTCCTGCAGGACCTGGCTGCTGGCGGCCACCTGTTCCAAGCTCTGACTCAAGGCGGCACTCTGGGATTCAATGCTTGACTGTGCCCTGTGAGTGGTCAAACAAATGACAAGCTTAGACCTCCAAGCTGAGCCTAGCCCAGCATAAGCAAGAGCATGACTTTAAACAAGAGGCTTAGTTATATGCTCGCAGTACCCAGACTCCAGTGTCTTCAAGCTGCTTCTTTCATGCTTGCACCCGAGCAACTCTCTTGCCTGCAAACCTTGGAAACGCTGCAATGGTCCGTACCTGTCCAAAGCTTTGGTGTCCACGATCTGACCAATGCATGACTCAATGGTGGGTAGCCTTGGCGACGTCATAGAGATGAATGCGTTATATTCGCTGAGCATGGCGCGAAACTGCGGGGAAATGAAGAAGTGTCTAGGCTGTGTTCATACCTGCATTTCATGAGAAGCTGCGGCGGCACATCTCTTGAGCAGGTTTTTTTAGACATCCAGCTGAAGCTCCATAAGGGCAAATGCACCCTCCCTTCTCTTCAATGACCTCTAGGACCCACCCTCACCTTCTCAATTTGCGAATCAACCTCATTCATCGTCTCAAGCACCCCAAGTGTGACGTTCTCAATCTTTCTCAGCCGGGCCAAGAGATTCCTGGCCTGATCTTCCATCCTGGACAGGGTCCCTCCAGCGAGCCTTGCAACTGCCTCCAACGAGTCCCCAGGAATCCTGGAAGGTGAAGGCCCAAGCGCATGAGTGTGTGTGTGTGTGTGTGTGTGTGTGTGTGTGTCGCGCGCACGCACATGCATGCCCTTGCGCATTACATTGCCCCTTTCAAAGTGGAGGACAGGGTCGTCATGACACAGCAAAGCCATTCTTCAGGCGTCTGTGTGCAAAAGAAACAAACAGCACTAAACTTGGGCTGCCATCAACTAAATGGCATAGACCACAAAGGTGCCACCTACGTGAGTGTGTGACAGTGTGGGGAAGGCCCTTGGGGGTCTGCCTCCTCAGGAGATCTGCGGCTCACGGCTATCAAGGGGCCAAGCACACCTGCACATAGACAAGTTTGGGCTGCTAAGGAAAAGTGCATGCAGCAGTGATCCACCAGGCCCTCAGTGCTCAGGCTCGTGTATGTCCTGTGTTTCTTGCACACCCACTGAGCACCACCACGCTCCTGCCAGTGCTGCTCAAAGACCTACAAGAGGAACAAGCTAAGTTGCACAATCAGTCAGTGCTGCCGTGCTCTGCACCCTCGCAGCCCCACCTTCTAGCGGGTAAGCCTGAGTGTCATCCAGGACGCGCTGGCTGTCTGTGAAAGTAGGGCTGAGGTCAAGGAAGCAAGCACTGCATGCACACGACGTGTCATAGCAGAGACAATTTTGATGTGAGCATACTGAGCTTTTGTAGTGTGCATGTGTGTGCAAGCAGAGGGATGAATGAATTGGCATTATCTACTTGGATGGTTTGGTGCGTGTGTCAAGCATCAGCAAATGACAGCAACAGTGCAAGCAGTGGCAACGCTAAGACGCCCGCGGCAGCAAGAAGAGGATGGCAGGCGGCAGCAACAAAACGAGCTTAGCAATCAAATGCAGCCAGGCACAAGCTGCTCAAGACTTGTGAAGGCTAAATTTCTGTACTTCTCTCAGCCATCATGGAATCCAGCCATCAATAATGTGCAAAAGCGGTATTAAAATTGTGAACATTTGATCCAGCAAGCTGGAGAGTTGTCCGTTGTGGGATGGTGAAAGACAAAAGGACTCACCACCACTCAAGGCCTGTTTAATTGAGATCAGATTGGGGTCCGGCTGAGTAGCCAGGGTCAGAGGGTATACAGCCCGCCTGGATGTCACACAAGGGCAGCACAAGTGTTAGTACATGTCATGGCACTCCTCTGTAGGAGGACCCAACATGCAGAGCAATGGACACAAAAGTGGACCTGTTCCCTCATCGATGGAGCATAACCCACCTCCACATCAACCAAGGCCGTTGCCAGGCACAAAGGGGGCATGTCTTGATCGGTCTCATTGAGGCCAGGATGCAGGACTTCAGAGGTCTTGTTGGCGGCTTCCACAAGCTTGACCTAAACGCAGAATTTGATATGGAAGCCCAGAGCAAGTGAACTGGGAATGTGTGCACTGTGTGCGCACGCAACATGAACGAACCAATTGCGGCTTAAAAGATACAGTTCCCTGTGGGTTGTAGCTTGCCGTATCTTTAATCGATTCTTGGTCAAAACAGCCCTCTATCACTAGAAAACAGCACTTGGCAAGCTCACGCACCCCTCTCAGGCGGACTACATCCACCCCGGCCTCAAGGATCTTAGGGAGGAGAGCCCGTGCAGTAACCTGTGAGCAAACAAGCGTGTGGACATTCATTCTTTCTACTCAAAGAGCTTAAACACACACAGACACATGCGCGCGTGTGCGCGAATAAAAAGCAAGCAAGATGGTGAAGTGCATGGCAGCAAAGGAGCCTCTGTGTGTCTTGCACACCTGCTCCTGTACCTCCTGTGTCTGCGCTTCACAGTCCACTGCAACGCGAAGCTCCAGGCGATAGCGCACAGCAGCTTCCACTCGTGCAAACAGCAGCGCAATGCTCTGACGCTCCTTGCTGTCTATTGCATTGTACACGATGATGTATCGCCCAGGAAAGCCTGCACACAAAGAATGTGTGATGTGGAAGATGGCACGATTGGCAGGCTTGTCCTATGTTTGACAAACACAGATGAGCTAGCTAGGAGCATTTACAATGTAGGCGCATCCCATTCTGTCAAGCCTGATGTGGAGCCCACAAACAGCTGACACAGAGAGACACCCCATTCTTCCCTGCAAGACGGATGAAAACAGAGCCCAATGCAGGGAGAACAGAGCCACACTCACATTGACCCCGCTCGATCTGGAGTGGCGAGCACAGGTCCTTGCTGCAGGTGCCTTGATCTCCAACGGCTCCAGTGTCACTGATTTGACTTCTGATGATCTCTGTGGCCTCTGCTCTCCACTCCGTCCAGCCCAGATCAGGGCCCAAATCGCTCAAGCACGGAAGGGAGGTGTACACCTCGACAGGATCATCCTGCAAGAGGCAGAGAGCAGCTGATGAAGTGGAATCAGCATCAGCCATATACAAAGCATGCAAGGAAGCCAATGCTCAATATTCTGGAGGAATGGTGGGTTGTGTTCGAGTGTCAGTTTCAGTACAGTACAGCGAAGGAACAAAATAAAAGGAAGACTGTTGAAGAGTCAGCCACCCAACAGAAGTGGCCACAATGCAGCCTGTCGGGCCATACACTTTTCTAAGTTTCATGTCGCCTAGCAATATGACAGACGGCTGTGGCAAAACTTCTCAAAGAAAAAAAAGCAACTTACAAATACATCCCTGGCGTTGACGCCACAGCCGGATGTCTGACCAGGGCTACAAGGGCCGATATAAGGCGATGGCCAAGAGATATTCTCTGTCTCACCCTGCAGTAAGGAAGATGTAAGGCAGCTAACACACACACACACACACATAATCAACGCTGCAGAGCTACACACTGCACATGATTAGGACCTTGAGAAATGAACATCAAACACACTGCAGCAACTTACATTGGAATGCATCTTGCACCGAAAGCGCATGCAGCGAGCCTTGTTGGCGCTCGGAAAGAATTAAAATCTGCTTTGGCACACTGTTGATGAGCACACTTTTAACATAAACACACGTGCGCACGCACCACACTGTACGCAAAGGCCCACGGTATGTCCCTGGTTGCCTCCAGCACTGCCACTGCTGGGCTCCCGTCAGTCTGATCAGACTGGAGGAGACGGCGCCTGCCTGTCTGCCTGACTGTGGGGGATGTCACGCTTGCTTGGAAGGAGAAGTTGAAAATAGGCGGTTTTGCAGGAGCGTCCTGGACGTCCAGCTGAGCATACGTGTCGCAGTCCACCTGGTTGCATAAAGTGTAATGTCGGTGCAGTTGAGAAGGCACTGGTCACGTGAGGAACGCAGCAAGAGAGCATGTCCAAATGTGGGCATGAGGGGAAGCCAGCTTCAAAATGCAATCATCACAGTGAAGGCCTAAGGTAAGCCTTGAGCCTCCTCATGCAACAGTTGCACGGAGCAAAAGAACTGCACAGCCTGTTGCCACGCAAAAACCCCTTCACAGGCACACACGTGACCCAGCACCGCACAACTTACCGGTACACACAAGTTATTGCACAGGTACTCATCCTCTGCGCAAGGAAACACCACAGCCAGCTCGCGCTCTGCTTCTGCTCGTCGCCCATCCGAAAGCAGAAGGACAAACTTGATGGAGACTGCAGGCACAGGTATGCAGTGGAGCATTTAAAAATTGGCACATCAAATTGGGCTATGAGCACCGCCTCAAGGGGCTTTAGACCCTTATCACTGCACATTTGAGTGCACTTTTGCATTCAGCATGTTTACCGCTTGAACAAGTCTGACCAAAGCACACAAAGCTCTCACATGTGTGACCGCTCTGAGCATTCTTGGTGTCCACTCCACAGTCACTCATCCCTTTCACCGTAAACCTATGCTGGGAGCAGGGCTGCGAGCTGCAGTAGCTGGGTGGGCAAGCCAAGACCTGTGAGTGTGAGAGTGTACGGGTGAAGCAAGTTGAATGAAATGCATGGATTGCCCAAGAGAGAAGCCCTGTAGCTGTGAACAGGCAAGCAATTCAATAGTGTGAGTGGTGAACACATGCTTTGTCAAGAGCACATGCACAAATGCTTGTGCAAGCGAGCATGCACAAACTCATTAGTGTGGACACGCACACAAGCACACAGAAAAACAATACCAAAAACAACTGCCACGGCAGCAACAAGGCAAGCCCTCTGGCTTCCAAGCTGTACGCATCGCATTCTACCCACCTGATCCGTGAGTGACTCTTCCTCACCCACAACGCCTGCCGTGGCACCAGGCTCACACACTGATGTGGTGCTTGCTTGCCAGCATGCCTCGTAACTGCTACCCTGGGGCACCTCGACCAGTTGACTGGAGTTGGAGCCTTTGTGGCATGCAACGACAAGTGGTTCACACAATCAAGGGTCAGCGGGTGCTCGTTTATGAACGTCAAGCTTCATATCGTGATCACTATGACCACCCAAACCCACAGCGATAGTGATGCAAGGAGGATGCAGACTGCATCTTGCAAAGGGGGAGGGAAAGACATTCATTAAGGTTGGATGATCTACATGTACAATGCAGACTTGAAATGCCCGATGCCTTTCACAAATGAGGTTCCCGGACAGGTCATGCAATCAGATTCAGCAGTCCATGTCCTTCAGTCCATGAAAAGACACTACAGCGTACCTGGAACAGACTTGAGGGAGATGACCGCTTCTGGGGGTTCTGAATCACTCTCCCTGTAAAGACTGCACTGTGATGGATCTGCATGAAGGAGACGACACGTTTAAATGAAATACGTGAAAATATAAAAGCCTCCAAAGCGCGTTCCTGAGGACAAACACAGTCTCTGGAAGGTGCAAGAGGTGTGTGAGTACACGTTTTGCACACAGTTGAGGGAAATCTGTGATGCAACGCTGGTACAATGGCTCACCTTCCTCACAGATGCCAACTTCGCACAGGGTCAGGCCAGCGTCACAATCAGCGACAGCATTGACTGTGCGTGGGCCAGCCTCAGCAGCGTAGCCAGCCTCATTCGTGACCTGAGAGCGGCAAAAGGCATGAGAAGAGGGTGGCCAAGCACTGTTATTGACAGATCAGCTTGACCCTGTATTTCACCAACAGTGTGTCTTGTCTCGGGTAAAGTAAAGGTCGGCTGGCTTAAGTGCTGCTAAGTACCAAGCATGTACGTTGAGCACAGAGCCAGCGCTCACCGTGAAGTAGATCCTCCATGTGCCTGGCCCTGGGCCGTCCTCCTCCAGTGGTGTCACTGTGTCCAGGCCACAGCTGCTCATCGTGCCCTTGTCAACCGACACTGGCTCAGTGAGTGGCTCGGAATCCTGCAGGACAAAGGAAAGGTCCACCATTGTGCACTTGAAGAGAACCTGGTAGTCATGGCTAGGAGCAACACAGCTGTGGTGTCGGGACAGAGCAGGTGCGCGCTCACAGTTCAGGTAAGACCAGGTAAGACCGCCATGTTATTCAGGAAGTAAAGCAGGCAGCATTGTTACGCTTTGGGCAGGCCATCAGCTGTAACTCACTGTGTCATCGCGGACTCCTTGGAAGGTGCAGTAGAACATGGCGCGGTCTGAGATGTCAACCTCAATTTCTGTGCCGTTCTAGAGCGTCTGAACATCAGTGGCCTTCACACCTCTGCAACAGAACAACAGCAGAAACACAGCAAAAGTGGGTTTGGCGTGCCAATCCTTTTGCATTAAGTCTGACTGTTTTTGAGCTGGCGTAGCTGGCAAGAGGCAAAGCTTGCTCATGAAATGAAGGCCTCACTACTCTTTGTGTGAGCAGGGCTTATGATCCTAGTTCGCTGACGCGAAAAAAAAAAATCACAAAAGATCTCGCTCACCTGTCACAAGGCTCGTCCTCTTCCTGGGGGCTACTTGGACAAAAGGTGTACCGTGTGCCAAGCTCTATTTCCTTCCTTGAGCTTCCCTTAAGAGAGAGGGAAGGCTCAGAGGACTCTACTGTGAAGCTTTCCTCTGTGTGTGCAGAGGTGATGCGGCACATCAATGATCATGAGAAGCATTCAGGCTCAGCTACTCCCTTGCCAGCATGTTCAGATGTGCACTGATGCCTTACGTAGCCTATGGTAAGTGATTACGCTGCAAGGCTTGCTGGAGAGCCATGAATACCTGTGTCTTGACTCTGCACGCAGACACCCTCCACAGAGCAGTACAGGTCGTCTGACTGGTCACATACTTTCTCGCCCTGCATGAACAGCGTGATTTGTCAGTAAATGCAGGCTTGCTGCTTACATACATGAGAAGTCAAAGACATGGA
>QFBH01000749.1:16812-26949 GCA_004335885.1 Dunaliella sp. M2 | reverse complement strand
CACACACACACATTCACACACAACCGAGGTGGTCAGACGTCACATCCAGTCAGGGCCAAAACTTGATTGCCCCCCCCCAAAGAACACAGCAAGCCCCATCTGTAATGGTGCGCTTGTACACCCAGCGGTCAAAGCGCGATTAATAAAGGAAAGGCAGGAACTTCTTGACCTGCGCAGCATATTGCGCGTACTCCTCTGGGTAGCGCTCGCTCAAGAACTTCTCTTCCACAGCCACCTGCATGGCATGACAGCCCAGCATTGGTGTCACCTACACTTGCGGTGCTTGTGTGGCCATGCAGCTCCTAATATGATCACTCATTCTGACTTGCATGAGTGAGCATTCTAGCATACCTCACCGAACCTATCAATCATAAGCTTTTTTCCGCGGCCATTGAGCGTACATTAAGCACGAAAGCTTATTTCCAGGGTCAAGTTGCACTCACCTTCTTTTCAAGAATGAACCACAGGCCAAAAGCCAGTGCCAGGCCTGGAGTAGAAAGGGGGGGAGGTTGCAGAGAGAGAAGTTATTGCGTGAGAGGACAGCAGAGCACCCCACATCTTGCAATGCATGTGTAGTGCAAGCGCTTTGAATAGGGGCCACAAGTACTTGAAGCGCGTCGGGGATGTGTACATCATGATCCTTGACCCACATACCCTTACAAACTCACAAGAGGACTGCAAATGACCCCCGGCTAATTGCGATATGACCAGGCAATGAAATAAGAGGACAAAAAAGTGGACAAGACTCACGGGTCTCATTGCGGGTCACCGCAGCCAGGCCAAAGGAGGCCAGGAGCAGGCCAGCATACATGGGGTGCCTCACGTACGCATACATGCCTGGGGTTGCAGGATGAAGTAAAACATGGGGTGCTTTTAAACATACCACACCCCTCAATCTGCTTTTCCCATCGGAGCTGCTGTGCCCATGACCTGGTGCACGCGTCTAAATCCAAGCATGCCAACACACCTCAGCCTGCTATCTACAGTGGGAGCTGCTGTGCCTATAAACTGTTTCGCATGTCTAATCTCAAACAATCCACACCCCTCAACCCACTCACCTGTGGTGACCAGGGAGTGCTTCTGTCGCGGCTGGGGCATGGGTGACAGGTTCCGGCCCAAACTCAGCAGAGCGTAGGCGCTGCATGTAAGAGCAGGCAGAGCGTGTGATCTTGGCTGAGGGAAGCTGAGTTTTGATGCAATCCTTGCAAGCCAAGCCTGTGCGGCGTTTCTGTGCTTCATAGGAATCCAAACGCACTACATGATGCAGCCTTGCTACACGACGCTTCACCCCACTCACATAAAGACGATTCCGGTGGTGAGCATCAGAGTGGAGAACAGATCAAGCAGGCCCTGCAGAGAGAAAGAATACGCACTGTGTAAAAAGCACACAAGTGAGGAGGCCCTGCATAAAGACAAGACATGCACTGTGTTGTAAGTACACAAGTGGGGAGGGGACAGGGGCACCCTTTCTTTCTTGCCTCAAGCCTGACATGCTAGGGACAGCGGGGGAGAATGAGTTGCGTGCATATATGAGGTGTAACAGTGATGCGTTTGCACACATGTGCGAGCAACCCCACCTGTAGCTGGAATGGGCAGAAGATGATGAGGACGAATGCGGCTGCCTGGGCAAAGAAGTACACCTCTGCCAGACAAAGAGCACAGGTGACAGGGAGAGAGAGAAAGCAAGTGAGACATGAGAATGTAGGGAGATGCTCATTTCTCTCTAGCAGGTAGAGGGGTCTGCCATGGTGTCCTAAGGAAAAGCACCCCCATGCCCACACCGCGCATACACACTTGCAGGAACCCAGCAGCCTCAGGCAGCAGTCACTCTCAAGAAAACACACAGTCTACTCAATACTACTTCCAGCATGGCATCTATACTTGGCGTGCGGGGGCAGTGAGCAAGCAGCGATGCAACAGTCCCACGTGTAAACCCTGAAATCACCATTACCATCCACTGGAGCAACCAACCACACAGCGCGCACCTCCTTTCTTTCCAAAGTCTCTGCGCAGCTCTGAAATCAGCTCATCAGACCCAAAGTAATCCTCGTCCTTCGAGGTGTCAATGGGGAAGCTCTCCACTTCTTTCTTTGTCTCTGCCTCCGTCTTTGTCTCTGTCTCTGTCTTCTTTGCCTCCTCACTGTTCTTTGGCTCCTCCTTGGGCTGAGAGACGAAACTGCTGTTGCTGCTGCTGCTGCTGAGTTGCTCACTGCTGCTGCTGGAGCTGTGAGTGTGCGTGCGAAAAATCAAACTACTCATCACAGTTCAGTGCATGCGAACATGTGTGTGTGTGCATGCGTGCGTATGTGTGTGTGTGNNCGTGCGTGTTTGTGCGTGCGTGCAAGCTTCTGCATCGTGGGAGCGCACAAGCGTGGTTGCAAGTGTCTGTGTTTATGTGCATGCACACACATGTTCGTGCGCAACCTGTGTGAGCTTGTGAGGTCCACTCCGCTCGGCTAAACTCAACGGGCAAGACAACGCCCCTCACACACCGAGACTTGCCTTCTGAGAGGGAATGGCTTCACTGCTGGTCTGAGCTTCACCAAGCTGCTGCAAGTGCGTGGAGCACATGAGGCCCTGTGCGACCCCAGTGCGCTTGCGTGCCTGTGTAACAGCATTCTTGCTAGTTCTTTCTTGTATGTGTATTTCTGCAAGTCCTCAGTTCACGTTAATTAGACTTGTGAGGGCACACACACAAGCTTGTAACATGTAGCGTCCAAGAGCCTGTAAGCGCGCTGCGCACACCCCTTGGCACACACACACCACAAGCCGCTGCAATGGATGAGCAGGAGTACCAGGGCCGCTGCAGCTGCAGCATCTGGTGCGTGCTCTGCCACGGTTTCGTCTCCACTTTGACTGCGCTTTGACCCCCGCCCACAGACAGCCCTGTGCCTCCCCCAAGGGTGCCAACGCGTACATGTGCTCCACCTTGCTCATGCACACAGCCTGGACTGCGGCAATGGCCCTGATGTGACCTGGTCAGCCCTGCAGTGCGGCCACATCTTTCACACCCACTGCCTCAGCCAATCCGTGGAGTCGAAGGCCGGAGGCAAGGCAGCATGCCCCACATGCAGGGTGGGTGGGCTGCTCATGCTGCTGCATGATCAAGGCTGGATTGGACCAAAGGTTGCAGGTAGTCAACAGCTGGCATGCGTAAATTGTGCACAACGAACGCAACACACACACACACGCATGCACTGTGCAGCGAATCATCAACGTGCGGCGCGGCGAAGGCGTGGGCGTTCTGCTCTACGACGTCAAAAATGTGCCTGTGCCGCAGCATGGCTCCACACCTGCACGTAGGCGATCTGGTGGCTGCAGTGGTCTCGCAAGTTCCACACCTGCAGCAGGCAGTGACGGCAGCGCAGCAGCAGAGCTGGCTGAGGCGCGTCGCAAGTTTGCTGCCAAGGTGGGGAGCTGTGCTCAGCCTCTTCCCTTGATTTTGCAGGCCATGCCATCATTCCAAAGGGAAGACGAAGCTCTAAGCATGTTGTGGCACAGCCTGCTTTGTGTGGTATTATCATGCAAGTGAGAGAGAACTTCGCTTGAAGCAAGGTTGCATGCTGCTTGCACCTCAACTGGTGCCTCGTGCCTTCCCGTGGTACGCAGTACGAAGAGTTTAGGCGGGCAGCCGACATCAACACGCAAGAGAAGGAGGCCCTAGAGGCTCAGCTGCAGGTGTGTGTACACTTGTCGCTGATGGACACGTTCCAGTGCTTGCACTCGTTTGTTGCTTTTTTGCTTGGCACGACGGGGAGTAAGAGTGCTTGCTCACAGAGGATGCCTGTTCCGCTACGCTGGGGTTACGCTTAAGTGAGATTGATGTTGATGATCACCTAATGTTCACCTGCTTTCTTGCTCAACATACAGGAGCTCCAGGACAAGTACAGCAAGCTGAAGGGCACCAACAGCGACCTGAAGCTGAAGCACAGGGAGACGGCTGACGCCCTGGCAGACCTGAGAGACAGGTGCAGTTAGATGCATGCATCCTGTGTCAATCTGAGAATTCCTTGCTCGCCTGTACACCTGTTACTGTCCCATCACGTGGCTGCATACCTCTCGATTGACACAGACCGGTGCAGTCTTTGTGGTGCCCCCCAAACAGAGGGGGAAGCTCTTCTCATTTCGTAGTTGTGCTCTTTTCTTTTGAGCAGTGCTTACAGGTCTTTTCACGCGCTCCGTGGATCTGCGGCCAGGAATGAGCTCTTATGCATGTGCATTCCTCCTCTCCCCACTTCAACGAATTCTATCCTGACCCCAGTCACCTCTTGCTGTTGAACTGCACCACCTCCCCTGCAGGATGGCCAAGAAAGAGTGTGAGCTGCATACAGCAGAGGAGCAGAGGAGGGAGCTGGCGAAGAGGATCAGTGACAAGCAGGTGTGGGGAAAGATTGATTGATGGTTACACCAGGCCAAAGAAGGAGCAATAAGCAGGGTTTTGGGGGGCCGGGGGAAGGGGCTTCAAACTTTGTGAGC
Organism: Dunaliella sp. M2; assembly: GCA_004335885.1. Lineage (NCBI taxonomy): Eukaryota > Viridiplantae > Chlorophyta > Chlorophyceae > Chlamydomonadales > Dunaliellaceae > Dunaliella > Dunaliella sp. M2. Next base: position 22,473 of record QFBH01000749.1, on the reverse strand, counting down.
CCACAGTCAAGTAAGAAGCAAAGGGTTGGGTTCATAAGAGTGCTGCCCTTATGTCCGCAAACATCCAACAGTTTTGATGAATTGTTTCTGGGCACATGGAGCGCATGCCCCCCCCCTCCTACTGCCCCAAAGCCACCTGCATGCAGGCTTGGCTTTTGCACTTTTATAACTTCCACTTTCACACAGGTCGAGCATGAGAGGCAGCTGAACATGAAGGAGAATGAGCTGGTGCGGCTGCGCAATGAGAAGCGACTGAACACTAAAAATCCCACTCACCCCAAACCACGTTCACATGCAGGTCGAGCATGAGAAGCAGCTGATCCTGAAGGAGAGCGAGCTGGTGCGGCTGCGAGCATGAAAAAAGACCCTGTCCCCAAACCACGTGCACACACTTTCACTTTTACACAGGGCGAGCATGAGAAGCAGCTGAACATGGAGGAGAGCGAGCTGGTGCGGCTGCGAGCATCAGAAGCAACTGAACATTGAGAATCCCACTCACCCCAAACCACGTGCACACACTTTTACACAGGTCGAGCACGAAAAGCAGCTGAACATGAAGAAGAGCGAGCTGGTGCGGCTGCGAGCATCAGAAGCAGCTGAACATTAAGGATCTCACTCACTCCAAACCACACGCACACACTTCTACTTTGACACAGGTCGAGCACGAAAAGCAGCTGAACAGGAAGTAGAGCGAGCTGGTGCGGCTGCGCAATGAGAAGAAGCGACTGATCATGGCATCTTATTCCACTCACCCCAAACCACGCGCACTCACAGGTTGAGCATGAGAAGCAGCTGAACATGAAGGAGAGCGAGCTGGTGCGGCTGCGCAATGAGAAGAAGAAGCGGCTGTGGGCCAGCAACACGCACCTCTCGCGCGAGGAGCTGCTGGGTCTGTGCAACAGCACCAGCGAGGAGAAGAATGATGACATGGTGGGTAACTAACTGTCAGGGTGTTTAGCTGACTCTGGGTCTGTGCACCAGCGAGGAGAAGAATGTTGACATGGTGGGGAACCAGGGTTGGGTCTTATGTTACAAAGGGGTTGACCTTCAGCCAGGGGTGGAGACTGCTAAGCCTGCTTGTCATTGCCAAATTCAAAGCATCTGACATGGTGGGGCATGGAGGAGATTGCAAAGATTTTGAAAAGATTTTAAAAGGTGCTGCTGGTCATTGCCAGCCAAACTTAGAACATCCAACTTGGTGGGGCCTGGGGGGGGATAGCACTCGCAAACGTAAATGTCTACTTTGGATAAGACCAGCAGGCGTGCACACATGGGTGGACTGAGTGTGTTTGCAGAGGGACAGCTGCGCTGATCTCCCGCCATGCTGCTCTTGATCAGGAGGCCAGGATCATTTGCCTTTGTCTGTGCCCAGTGCCAGCAGCAGGCACAAATTGGCAAATCGCTGGGCTCCTCTGATGCTCACAGGAGTTGGTGATCGAGCTGCACGCTTGCAAAACCGAGCTGGAAAAGCTGTGGCAGGAGAAGAAAGAGCTGAGAAAAGCAGCAGACAAGGTGCGCTGTTCCCAGGGCGTATGCTGACATGCTTATGTAGCACCTCCTTGGTGTGTATGTTGACAAGCTTTTGCAGGCATTTCATGGGTCTTGCAGCCACACATGCCCCCGCTTGCTGTGTTGTGGCCATGCACTCTCTTGTCTGCAGAGAATACAGCAAGCTGAGAGCTGAGAGCTGCTTGCACTGTTTCTCTGGTACCTGAGCCGCGTGCTGTGCTGTGGCCACTGGCCATGCACTCTCATGTCTGCAGGTGAAACAGCAAGCTGAGCTGAGGGTCACGGATGTCAAGCGTGAGATGAGTAGGCAGCTGCAACAGGCAGAGGCAGAGCGAGATGAGAGCCGGCTGGAGGCCTCACGCCTGGAGGTGGGTGGATGATGATGACAATGACAATAGTTTTATCCTCCACTATTCTACTGTTCTAAGTGCTAAAATTAAGGCGGAGGCAGAGCGGGATGAGAGCCGGCTGGAGGCCTCACGCCTGGAGGTGGGTGGCTGATGGCGATGATGATGGTGATCATGATGGCAAAGTCATGGTTATCTGACTCAAGGACTGTTTCTACAGCAGTCAGTGGCGTTATGGGAGCGATCACAAGCTGATCTAGGGTTCGCAAAAATTGCTATGTCAGTGGGAGAGGACTCAGCCCAGGGCACAGACCTCCAAAGAGCTCACTTTTCACTCTCTCCAAAGAGCTCTCAGCTTACTTATTCTTTGTTGACACGTGTTTGCAGATGGAGCGGGACCGGGTGCAAGACCAGGTGCGAGTTGAATTGTTGATGCTTATCTTGCAAAACTAGACCAAGCAAGTAGTTGCTGTGGCATGCGGGGTTAGAACCTCATTATGTTTAGTGGAACATGTGCGTGCGTGCGCAGGGGCATGTGTGTCTCCGTGTGTGCCCATGTGTGGGTATGTGTGTTTCAATTCCGATGACAATTCTTCTGTGCACACTTGCAGGTCGAGGCGCTGCAAGAAGAGCTGCAGCAGCTGCAGCAGCAGCAGGCACCCAGCAGGCCCCCAAGCAGGCTCGGCACAGCATCACAGCAGCAGCAGCAGCAGCAGCAGCAGAGGCGTGCGCTGCAACACGCGCGCGAGCACTCACACCCACGGCAGCAGCAGCAGCAGCAGCAGCGTACGCTGGATGCTCTGTTGCTGCGGCTGCCCCAGCAGCGGGGGAGGGATGTGCACAGGGGAGATACACAGTGTTGTGGTGAGGGTGATGACTGTGTGGGAGGAGAGGGGGGGCTGGAGGGTTTGGAGATGCTGGCACTGGAAGGGGAGGGCTTTGACAAGTGTGATGAGGAGGGGATGAGTTTAGGAGTGGGTCAGCAGGGTCCGTCAGGACAGCAGCAGGGGTACAGACACAGTGGGGCAGCAGGTGTTGGTGGTAACCACCAGAGTGGAGGTGGTTACAAGTTTGATCGCTTTGGTGGTGGTGAGGCCAGCATCAACCTCACTCGCGACGAAAACGATGATGATAATGGTGGGGGTGACATTTTGGATGGGAGCGGCAGCTGTGGGGTCACTTCTGGCTTTCTTCAGGGGGTGCAGAGTGGGGAGTTTGGTGCGCGCGCGGAGGGCGGATCTGGGCCTGTGGGAAGCAAAAGGGGGGGTCCTGGTGGTGCTGGTGAGGGTAGATGGGAAGCTGAGAATGCGGGGCTCGCGTGTGAAGATTCAGCTGTTCCTGACTCAGAGGTGCTAGAAGAGGGGGACATTGTTGGCAAAGGCGATAATGGCAATGATGTGACGCAGGGTGCCAGCGAGCATGAGGGGGTGGGGGGTGATGAGCAGAATGATGGGCAGGGTGAGGAAGCAGGGTGGTGCATGGGCAGCAGGGCATCTAATGGAGGGGTCAGCGGTCTCACTGCTGAGGTGGGGGGTGATGGTGGCGGGGGTGATGATGTGGAGTTGGCAAGCATGCTGCGTGTGCCCGGCAGCATGGGGCTCAAGCAGGCACCTTCATCATGTGGGTCACAGCAGTCACAGCAGCAGCGTGTGCGTCTACGGCGGCAGCAGCAGCAGCAGCAGCCACAGCAGGAGGGGCAGGGCATGCATGTGCAGGGGCGGGGGGAGCAAGGGGGTGTGCTGCAGGTGAAGCACGCTTTCCTATGTCTGCTTTGTTCTTATAGGGTGTTGGAGCAGGTGAGGCATGCTTTTTTGTGCCTTGCAGAAGTGATTATTGGCGTCTATTGTTCTTGACACGAGGGCGCAGCAGCTGGCGCACACGCACACCCACACCCACACACACCCCCACACACGCGCGCGCTCACACAGGACATCAGCAACCACAGCTGGGCTGCGCAGCCTTCCCTGCCCAACGTGTGCACGGGGAGTGCCAGCAGAGCCACCAAGAGCCCAGGAGGCGCGCATTCGAGCACACCTGGTGCTGCGCCTGGTGGTACACTAGCTCACAGCAGCAGTGCTCACAGGCGTCCTCTTGGCTCTGCCCTGGGCATTCCTGCTGCCCAGCATGGTTCCTTGCTCAGCCCCAAGGCCCAGGCGCCTTCATCATTCATGGCAAATGTGAGTCATACTCCTGTTCCTAGCTGCTTATATAATGGGTGTATATCAGCCGCTTGCATGCAGCATGGAGCACATCATAAGCGCAGAGAGAGTTACTGATTGACAGTTGCAGCAGGTCAGACAGAGGCTTGCATGCAGGCAGCAGGGTATCAGCTGGGAAGGGGGGGGGAAGGCAGCAATTGACTGGTCTGACTGAATGGAGTATGTACTGGTCAAATGTCCACTGCCTGCGTGTGTCCGCACACAGGGTGTCAGCCGCAGCAGCCCTGGCAGCGGCTCATTTGGTCCTTTGCTGTGTCATTCTTTTCTTCCTCCATGCGTGTGTCCACACACAGTGTGTCAGCCGCAGCAGCTCAGGGAGTGGCTCACTCATTCGCGAGGGTCCAGATGGTATGGGTGGCATCGTGCGGCACTACCAAGCTGCTGACCTGGTGAGTGTTGTCCGGGGCGTTGTATGCGCGTCGAGGACATGAAACATTCGGCAGTGAGATCAGGTGTTGGATCTGGGGTGCCGCCTTAGTTCGAGGCTGCTTCCGATCTTGCATGAGTGCTGCAGGAGCAGTAGCAGTAGATCAGATTAATGGCCTCTCTCCTGAATGAGAATTGTGTTTTCCAGGCTCTTTGAAGCTGCGAACCCTGCCAGCGAACCCCTCAGCAAATGATGATCTCCATGCCCTGACCTTTGATCCCTGCTTCCTGTGCACTACTTATGCACACGCAGCCTGCTCCCGCATTTGTTGGGCGGAGCAAGCCATCGTCGCTGCTGAGCAGCAAGCCGTCATCCTTTGTGGGCGCCAAACGGCCAGGAGCAGGGTCGCGCGCCCCGCAGGCCAGCAAGAAGCCCAAGGGACTTGGCCAGATGGGCATGGACAAGTTCTTGAAGAAGAGCTGAGACTGTGGGGCTGAGAGGGGCGAGCAATTGGGAGATCAGTTTTTCTTCATTTTTGGCAGGATGCGAACGCCGCTTGTGAAACACACATTGCAGTTTTCAATCTTATTTTTTCACTTTTCTTTTCGCCAATAGCAGAGGCGAAGAAGCACGAGGCATGAGGCCGTGGTGAAACACCAGACATCCAGTACCAATGAGTGCCATGCTGCGTGGCCAGCAGCAGCTGGGCAGCCACCAGCAAAACCAGAGGCTCCTTGCAGATGCGCTGCGCGCCCTGTGCGGCACAGCAGGAGCCGTCCGCGCCAGCACCACCAGCTCCTCACTCGAAGCACAGTCCAGGCTGCTTGAGCACTGGAGGGACTTCGATGCCACCAAGCTCAGCAGAGCGCAGCTGGAGGTGTGCGCATGCACGTGCACACAAATGCACACGAGCACGCGCATGCACGCAAGCACGCACATGCACACAAGCGCGCACATCCACACGAGCACGCACATCTGCACACACGCACGCATGCGTCGTTCACTGCACACGTGCTTTGCTGATGCTCCGTCCACTCACACACACACACACACACACACACACACACACACACACACACACACCAGGCGCTGCAAGTGATGGCCTTCAGGCCTGGCACTGTGAGGAGCGCGGAGGAGGTGGCACAGCAGTTCCAAGCCCAATTCGTGAGTTGGTGGTGTATACACACGGAACCACACGCATGCACGCATGCACACGTAC
>QFBH01000747.1:10406-25196 GCA_004335885.1 Dunaliella sp. M2 | reverse complement strand
GAGTGTGTCTGTGTGTGTGCGTGTCTGTCCCCTCCTGTGTTGGCGCGTGTGTGTAAGTGTGTGTGTGTGTTTGTGTGTGCGCGCGCGCGCGCGCGCGTGCGTGCGTGCGTGCGTGCGTGTGTGCATTGCAAATGCATGCGAGCGTGCAAGCAACATCTTGGCATGCACATGAAATTCAGGTTGTTACCTGAAAGGTTGGTGAGCCGCTGGATAGCAGCCAAGTCCACTGCCATTTTGCTTTGCTCCTTCTCTCTCGCAGCTCTATCCTAAATCCATCTTCTCATCCGCAATTGTTAAATAAATAAATTCAAACAATTTAGCAATCCATGGACTCTTAAAGCTGGCACTCGTGAGCGGTTGATCAACTGCCAATTCGAAAATCTTCAGTTTTCAATCACCGACTGAGGCCCGTTTAATTTGGCTGCAAATTTCAGTGAAATTGATCAGCATGAAGAGATCCACGCGCTCCTGCTCACATCAGAGGACCAAGATCCGGGTGATTTTCCATGGTTTACAGCAGGGATGCAGAAATGCCGGTGTCTGTGTGTGTGTGAGCAAGTTGTTCCAGGAACTCCCCCGGGCAGCGCAACGATCCCTGCATGATGCAGCAGCATCACCTGCTCACACACCACTTCTAGCACTAACTCCAAGCCTCATAAATCCAGAGTCTTGCCTAGTCTCAAGCTAAACAGCAGCAGCGTTCATGCTGGGCAGTGCTCTCATCATGTGGTAGGCACAGCTAGCAGCAGCCTTGCCAACGCGCTCGTGTGCAACGGCGTCCCCCGCAGCTCAGTATGCGTGCGCCTCTTTGGCCTCGCCATACACAGGCTTGGCCAGAATGTCCGTGAACTCCTGTGTGTGATTGCAAGCAAGGAACGCAGCAGAGTGTTGGTGCCCTTTCACGTTTGCGATTGCAGCGAGGAGCTGCTGTAGGGAGTGGATGCATAAGCCTGTGTGAGGCGTCACCAGTGCGCAATCATACATCCAGCATCAAAGCCTCACAGTCTCTTACATCACATAAGTGTTTTGTGCCAATCTTTTAGACCTGATGGCCCCTGCTTTTCAGTGGGCTTTGTTTTACTGCAAGCGAAAGCATCGACACTTGCGAAGCACTGCAGCACTTTACATCACTCAATTTGCACTTGCACTTTCAATGAGTGATTTGGCTCAAGAAAAGCATGCGCAAGTTAATTTAAACAAAACACAAAATTTCTCTCCCAGCTCCTCCTTTCCACGAGCCCCATCCTAACCACCACCACATCCCAACAAATGCTCGCTGCTCACCTGCAGTGGCGACTTGGTGTACTTGGTCTCGCGCCACAGGTCGGGGGTGAGGAAGCCGTAGGTCCTGGACAGAGCGAAGAAGGTGGCCTTCACGAAGTTGCCCAGGGTCTTGCGGGAGCCCGTGGAGGAGGTGTAGCAGTCCTCAATGCCAGCGATCTGCAACACCTGCGAGCACCAAACGCACCCAGCGCAAAGCAGATGAGTACCAGGAGGAAGAGCACTGATTGCCAAAAACTGACGCGCGCGCGCACATTCATGCGCGCGCACGCACGCACGCNNCACACACACACACACACAAGGCATCAAGTACATGCTGAAGCACAAGGCTGCCAGCAGCCTCAAACGCAGCCTTAGCCTCATGCACGCGGGCACCACAAGCAAGGGCGCATCACCCGTACACACCGCCAGCTTCCTGTGACAGCCTCGCCCTGCAGGCACTGCTACACACATTCCTCAGCAGGCATAGCCAGCCCCCCCCCTAAAACAAACAACCACGCACCTTCTTCGGCACGCGGGCAGCCACGATGCCAGCACCACGGGGAGCAGGCACAAGGCGGATGGACACTGAGCCGCACTTGCCAGTGATCTTGGTGGGCACAGTGTGCACCTTGCCAATCTTGTTACCCCAGTAGCCACGGCGCACAGGCACCATGGACATCTTGGCCTGGATGATGGCACCGCGGATGGCGGTGGCCACCTGCGCGCGTGGCGTTATGTGTGTGCTTGTTTTCATGCGTGTGTAGGAAGTTCTGAAGCATGCCAAAAAACTGCAGTTGCATGCTAATACAGCAACAGGGGTAGCAATGAAGGCGTGCCTGGACCCCTGGCAAGTGCTTCCTCACCTCCTTGGCGCACTTGCAGCCCAGGCCGATGTGCCCGTTGAAGTCGCCCACCACCACAAAGGCCTGCAAGGATGTGCAGAAGGGAGTGATGCTTAGCAACCTGAACGAGCCTCTAGACCGGCTGGACAAATGTGTACGTATGTGTGCTGCGTTCGTGCGCGAGCAACATGATGCATGTGCAATGCTGGCAGCATGAAGTCACACACACACAGCTCCTCTGCAATCCACGCGCCCCAAACAGTGGATGCGCGCGTGTTGTTGCACGCGCGCGCACACACGCGCACACACAGCCCATGCGCGTCCATCCCCACACCACCAGGCCCAGCCCAGCCCCCCAGCCCACCTTGAAGCGGGTCCTCTGGCCAGCACGGGTCTGCTTCTGGACGGGCATGATCTTCATGACCTCGTCCTTCAGAGCGGGGCCCAGGAAGTAGTCCACAATCTGGTACTCCTTGACGGGCATGGAGAACAGGTAAATCTGCTCCAGGCTCTTAATCTTGCCCTGTGTACGAGAGCGATGCCGTGGGCGGGGCGCGTGAGCCAGCAGCAGGGGAGGAGCGGGGCAGCCACCGGGTTCAGACAAAACACACTGTGTCGCCATGCTCATCCTGCTCTGTGTGCTTCATTCTTCTCCATGAGCTGGACACAATGTCTTCCATGCAGTGATGAATGATGCAGCAGTGGGCAAAAGGCAGCGGAGAGCAACGCAGTGCGCACATGCACACTGGAGGCAGCGCGCGCACACCAGCCCAGTGCGCGCCTCCTGCTGCTGCCCACAAGTGGCACACACAGACAGTCATGGTCCACAGCATCATGCACACACACCTGCTGCACCAGGCGGCCCAGCTTGGTGCATGGCACCCACTTCTCCTCCTCCTCCTTGCGTCCACGCCCGCGCCCACGGCCACGGTCTCCGCGGCCGCGGTCGCCGCGCCCTCGGTCTCCAAACCCGCGGCCGAAGCCTCCACGTCCTGCCTCAGCCATCTGCGTGTGTGTGCGGGAGGTGCAAGCAGCATGAGTGCCAAAGGCCACCAGCAAGCCACACACATCAGATGCAAGTAGATGAAAGCCACACTCACCGTGAATTAGAAAAAGAGAGGCAGGTGGGAGCGAGGGAGGCAGGAACTGCAGGCTCTGCCACTGGCACCTCACCAAGCCTCCCTGGAGGTGCCGAAAATCCAGGTAAATTAGTTTAACTTTTTATATTTTTCATTGATTTTATGCGTGATTGGCTCCAGGCAGGCACCTGCCAAAAATTGGTGTGTGCCTGTCTTCGGCCACCTCCCCCCGTCCCAAATTCCCAGCCATTGAAGATTATTAGGTCTCATTCACGACGCTCACGCCTCGGAGTCCACCCCGTTCCCTGGCTCCTGCAGCCGGATCACCTCAACCACTCCGCAGCCAGCATGGACCATTTCAAGCTTGCAATGATCAAGATCAAATAAACAGGTAACAACGGAAAGGAAATCTGTAGAAGAAAAGTAAGCCAAACACCTGGCAGTCAGAATAAGGCACTGGACCCAGTGCAAACAAGGCACACATCAGCGTGTGCACACGCTGAATAAACAAAACCAAACCACACAAGCAGAGAAAACTAAAACCACGACCAACGAACAGATTGAGAGCTTAAGGGAAGACGTTGCAGTGTCCGCAACAAAATCCCGGGTCATGCCCACACACAGGCATGCAGGCGTTGCAGGCGTGCGCAGCGTGCCAAAAACAGCCCGGCCATTGCAGCATTGCAACTGCAGGGCTGCGCAGCTACCCTAGCCACTTCTCAGCAAGGTGCATGCTCATGAGATTACTGTGCGGGCTGTGCCTGCTCCTCCCCCTTCTGCTCGCCCTCGCCCTCAGCAGGTGCCTGCTCCTGCTTCTGCTTCCGCTGAGGCGCAGGGATCGCTGCTAGCTGCCAGGGAGAGAGCCCGCTGTTCTTGCCCACCTGCGAGGAAGGAGGTGATGGGACACATGGTAAGTGAGACGAGCATGCTGTGCAGCAACAGCTTCTTGAGTAAGCTACTTAGTGCGCCAAGCTGACAGGGGGGCCTTTGGAGGGCTTGAGCATACAGCCCCAAAAATGAGCAAAAGACAAGCAATGCTCTGTTCATCACTGTGCCCATCCTCTTTAAGCAGTGTAACTTGCATACACACAGGCACATGCATGTGCACACTCACAATCTTGGCTGGTGTGACCTCCACCACGTTGCCAGGCTTGCCAGGCACGCATCCCTTGATCACAATCGCGTTGCGAGCCTTGTCGATCTTCAGCACCTGCAAAACAGCAGGGTGTGGCAGGAGTGTGATTTTTCAATGCGCCAGTGCAGGAATCACGCAACAAGGGCAGACGAAGCACCAAACTAAGGGTTCATTTTCCGCAGAGTAACCTTGCAACCGAGCAACGGAGTGGGTCTCAGCAGCGACTTCCCTGATGGAGCTGTGGACAAGCAGCGAGAGGACCCTTTTTGAGAGCTGCGCTGCTGCAGCCATGCAGGCCACGCTCACCCACCTCTTGCTGCTTGATGACCCTGCGCACGTTGCCCATGCGGCCAGCCATCTTGAGACCAGGGAACACACGGCCGGGAGTGGTGCAGGCACCGGTGGAACCGTGCTCACGGTGGCTCTTGCTGCCGTGGGACATGGGGCCCCTGTGGTGGCCGTAGCGCTTGATGGTGCCTGTGCCGCACGCGAGTCAGTTGCAGAGTCCTTGCAGGGGTGAGCAAAGTGGCCCGCTTGAGGTATGGTTTGGCAGCAACAGTGGCTGCGCTGAGCAGGGTGTCCTTCAGGGTTAGCAAGCATGCTGATCCAAGGAACCTGTCCTTCACTACTTGCCAGAGACTACAGTGAGCCACATTAAAGCACAGTTCCAATCCATCGAGTGCAGAGCGTTTGGGAAAGCATTCCATGTGTGGTGCGTCCTGCACTAGCCCACCTTGGAAGCCCTTGCCGATGGTCACTCCGGCAACATCGACCTCCTCGCCCACTTTGAAGATCTCCTCAATGTCAAGCTGCTCCCCAGGGGTGTAGGCCTCCACAAAATCCTTCCTTGGCAGCTGCAGATGAGGCAGAGCATGCAGTGCGTTTTTCTCACTGGCAACGAGGCCTTGACAAGCGACCCACCACTTCAATTGCACAGCGACGATGCCCTGCCAACATGTGGCAACCTTCATCAACATGACTGATAAAAAGCACACGCACAAAGGATAGTATGCTCCCAATTGAAGCAAAAATGCTAAATCTGGAAGGGGCACACCGTTAGCCCCCACTTCTGCAACACACGGCAGTTCCCCTCACCCCGCCATGACCATTCAATTGAACAGTGGTGTCACTGCAGCGCACCTTGAACTCGCGCAGGTGGCGCATGGGTGGGCAACCAGCCTTCTTCAAATGGCCCAGCTCAGGCTTCTTCACCTTGCGCTCGGGCACCACCTTGTAGCCAACCTGCACAAGCAGAGGGTGAAGCAGTTGTGTGCGACTGCTCGTCCAACGGTGGAAACTGCCAAGTGTACGCGCGTACTAGTCTTTGAACACATCTGCCGTTCCACATGATGAGCTTGTAAGCGCTTTAATGCGCATGTGTGTGTGTGTGCGCGCGTGCATGCGAGCAGGAACACACACAACGCTGTGATGTAGTGCACACACACAAAGCAGACAGCCCACCTGCACGGCGTTGTAGCCGTCCGTCTCCTCGGTCTTCACCATGGTCACCATGTTGCCCCCCTCCAGCGCGATGACGGTCGCGGGCACGCACTGGCCGTCCTCCCTGAAGTACGACATCATGCCGGCCTTCGTGCCGAAGATGCCCACGGCTGCACGGTGGGTCGGGTGGGGAAGGGCGGGCAGGAGCGCTTCAGTCCAAGTGGTTTGTGTGTGTGCGTGCAAACCCACACTGGCCCAGCCATCAAGCAGCAGGCGTGGCCCACACACATTTCTGTGCAGACTGGCTTGGATGCAATGCAACACGTGCGCAGGGATGCCCTGGACACGCGCGCCTTGAGCGAAATGTGGTGGCTGGCACGAGCGCTTGCACAGCAGACACACACACATGTGTAGCAAATCACTGCACCATTTTGCAGCCAAGAAGCTAAGCCTTACATGACACGCAAGTGCAGCGTGCGAACCCACAGGTGTAAGCAAACAGCAGCGCGCACACACACACGCACATAAACACGCACGCACCTGACGCGTTGGCGCGCGCCACCACGCTCATGGACCGCCTGGAGGCACCTCCTGCCATCACGGCTGCAGGTGCTGGCCTGGCAGCCCCTGCTGGCCCCCTCATCTGCAGGGGCATGCCCCTCATCATGGACATGGAGGCCATCTTGGGGGGCTGAAAGAAAACAAGATAGTTTTTTGTGTGTGTGTGTTTCAGGTTTTCAGCGCGTCAAAGCGGTGCGTGCGCACAGACCTGCTCCAAAATGGAACCACACACCCCAAAATCCATAAAATTTCTTTTCTTTGTTCATCATCAAAGCTACAGCATCCGGAGCTTGTGCCCTGACAGCAGGTGCGTGTGTCCAGGCAAAGCACGGGCACAGAAGCCACAAGGCTGCCTGTGTTTTCCTGCAGAAAGCATGCCATGCAACTGCGGTTTGCTTTGTCTGTGCGCGTTGTGTCGCACGTTTAACACGCATGAGCAGAGTGCGCGTGCATGCATACACGTACGTATGCCTTCGCGCATGTTCACACTCCTGCGCTTGTTCCTGCACACGTGCGCAAACAAACACACTCACCCACGCCCTTCCCTCCCTCAAACACCGCAGATAAACCAGCATAAATGCAAGGCAAGAGGGGTGGAGCGGGTGGTGGGGCCAAGCGCACCAGGAGGGGCGGGAGCCAGCGCAGCAACCAAGCAAAGAGCGAGCAGCCTGAGAGCTTGCTTGAGCAACCACAAGAGCAGCAGCAAGACGTTGTTGAGCCGCTGGTGGACAACTCACGGTCACGGCTGTTGCAACTGTGAGTTGTTGACGGGGTGTCCTTCCTGTTTTGTATTGCTTGGTTTGGATTGAAGTAGAGTGATGGTCACGCTTCGTTGTGTTCAGCAGCCTTGACAGAAGCCTTGCCTGCCTTCTTAAACAACGGACAGCAGACTCTCTGTGCTTAACATTTGTCAGTCACATCAATGCTGTTGGAGACCAAGTGCTGCTGACCCTCTAAAATTGTTTGGTTGGATCTTGCTGCGCAGCCCCAGCTCCCTGCTAGGCGTGATATATAGTTTTATTGAGTCTCCTGCAGACCGGGTGAGCATTTGCATGCAATTTGCAAGTTCTTATTCCTCCTCTTTTTAGCTCGTGATTTGCCTGCCCAAAAGTTAGCTTGCTTCAGTGTCAAGAAATGCTTATATACAGGCACCACACCACTTTTCTGTGAAAATGTGTGTATAGGCCTTAAGACTTGCAACCATGATGTTGTTCTACATGCAGAGGTCCTTTCTGAGCGTCTCTCGCGACATGCGGTGCGAGGACGTGCTGTCACAGATCACGACACTGGACGTGGACCTGAGCGTGGACCTGCCAGACAAGCTGCGGTACCCCAGGGGCTCAAAGGTGGGTGCCACGCACCGCTAGGTTCTGTGTGCCTCTTGTTTCGTTCATGTGGTGTCATGTGAGTAGCAGGTGCATACTTGGTCCACACCAACAGCCTCTGAGAGCGGCACTACCCCTAGCATGCCTTGCTTACTCTTGTTTAACATCTATGTGTGCAGTGCCTGAGTTTGAGCTTTCTGGGAGACGAGGGAAACAGGGCAGCAAGGCTGAGTGATGTGCTGGGTTCCTGGCGCAAATGCCGCCAAGCCAAGAGCATCCTGTCCAACGTACAGGAGATGAATATCGTGGTGCGTAATCGAGTTGCACTTGAGCTTGCCTGTTGTGGCACGTTGGGCAAGCATGCTCGTGTGCTGATTGAGAAAGTCATGGCTGTGCAGTACCTGCTCATGCCTGATGCCTGCGTCTCATTCTCACTTTGCAGCAATCACTTATGACTGCAAGCATCGGCCTGAAGACACTGATCGTGCTGCTACTTTTTGCAGGAGTGTGATGCAGAGAAGAATGGCTGTGCGACCATGCTGGCAAAGGACATCTCAGCCCTCTGTCCCAAGGTGTGTCATGTATGGAGTTTGCTTGCTTGTTTGGGGTACATACCTGGGAGTCTCCTTGTGCTGGCTTGCCATTTGGGGGGGCTGCAAGTTGTGTAAACACAAAAAACGGTTAAACACCCCTGTAAATCTGAAGCCCTCTCTCTCCTCTTGGGTGGGCTGGGAGGGTGGGGTTGCTTATGCCGGTGTGCCACTGCTAGGGCTGCATCATGCAACACCTTTGCTCACCCCAGGCCCTGCCTCCCGCACATTCCCCTTTCCCTTTTGCACCCTGTGCAGGTGTCCTCGCTCTCTGTGTGCCGGTCCATCATGAATCCATCGTTTTTCAAGGTCCTCAAATCCTCCCACAACCTGACAGAGCTGCACGTGTGCCACTCGAATGTGGACTCCACCGCCTCATCCTACATCAGCGCCATCCCCAGCCTCAGCTCTGTGTCCCTCCATGTCTGCGGCGTAAGTGGCTAAATGTGTGCATGAGTGTGTATGTGCTAGTCCATTTGCGCGAGTGTGCACAGTTCTAGATGAGTGCCTGAGACATAGGTACCAAAATTCATGGATTGCTGAGGTGCTGGGGCTGTGTCTCAGTGCCACGCCTTGTCATTTGTGTCGTGTGCGCCTTCTTGCTTGCAGGAGGCAACCCAGTTAGCGTCGCTCTCAGGGATAGGTTCCAAGCTGCTGTCACTTCAGGTGCGCCTTTTTGCTGTCTTTGACCTTTGATAGCTTCTTCTCTGTTGCTCTTTCCGCAGACAAAATAGCATGCCGACAGCTCTGCATAACAATGTGTGAAATTTTACACCCATTTGTGAGCAAGAAGGCGTGCATGAGACTCGAGCTGGTAGCGGGCAGTGAGTGCTGATTGTATAACTCACTGAGCATGCTTGCTCATCCCTTGCAGGTTGCACATGTGAAGCAGGAAGGTGTGCCTTCCCTAGAGATGGTCCTCCGCTCATGCACAAGCCTGCAGTGTGTGCAGGTGGGTCTTCACGCAGTTGGGTACATGCGTGCTTCAGGGTGCACTCGCAGACACACCCAGACACACATACATGCATGCACGCATGCATGCATGTACGTGAGCGCGCACGCGCACGCACACGCACACGCACACGCACGCACACACATACTCACACACACGCACGCACACGCACGCACGCGCACGCACGCACACATGCACGCACACGCTCAATCTTGTAGATCGACAGCCTGCTCCCCCCCTTTGGCGTGAACTGGTCCTCGGCATCGCTGGAGCAGCTCAACTTTGCAGCACTCAACCTCAGCATCCTTCCAGATCTCCTGACATCCGACCTGCCCAACCTGAAAGCCATCAAAGCTGATGTGTTTCTGATTGACGCGCTCGTAGGTGGGTGCTCGGTCACTAGCCTGCAGCCCTCTCCGACCTGCGCTGTTGACTTTGGCGCCTTGTCCTCAAGACATAGAAAGTCCACACCATTAAACTGGAGTGTCCTTGACACACTGCTCATGCATTAGACAGGCTAGCAAAAAGCTGCATGATTGCTGTCATTGGGCCTCATTCACTCGTGCCTGCTCCTGTGCTCTCCTGTGCAGATGACTCAGAGGTGGATGAGTTTGCCGCCAGGATGGGTCCCCTGCTGAGCAGACTGGAGACACTGCCCATCAAGAACCTCTCTGGTGCGTGGGTGTTCTGCCTCCTATCTTATCCTTTGTTGCTGGCGCTTGGAACAGCTGCAAGGCATGAGGTATGTGCGCCTCTGTTTATCGTTGTTCCTCAAAGGTCCTACTGTGACACCGCTGTTTTGAGTTTTTTAGCAAAGCACTTTCAAGATGACACCCTTATAAAAACTTGCACATGGGGGCATGCATCCTTCCTGCACCACGCAGGTGTTTTGCTTGCGGGCTCCTCCATAGATGGGATGAATGCAAAGCACCTTGTGGCGGCACTGAAGGTCCTGGCACCAACACGCCTGCTCCACCAAGTGCAGTCCATCAAGGTAAGGTCACACAGCATGCCTGCTGAATTTCATGCAGGCCATCAAGGCAGGGTCCACAGCCTGCTTTTCATGCAGGCCAACAAGGTAGGGGGTCCCACAGCAAGCGTGCCTGCTGCATTCTTGGCAGGTCATCAGGCAGGCAGACAAGCGTAGACACACTGCTGTCAATGAAGCCACCTAAAAATAGGTTCCTGAGGGCAGGATGTGATGGCCAGAGGGTATGTTAAGCCAAGCCTTGCCCTCATTGCTGCAGCAACCATGCTCCCCTCAAACGCACACCCTGCCACTCTTCCGCGCTCTGTGCTTGCAGATGTTCAACATGCAGTTTGGCGCAGGCGCGGTGCATGGGGCCACCCCTAGCCTTTCCACGCTCATGCCGGCAGTCAAAAGCCTGTGGTTTGGCAAGAGCCTGCTGTTTGGTAGCTCACTGGTTGAGGCTGTCCAGGTGTGTGTGCAAGTGCTGCTGCGTGTGATGGCCTCAGTACTCAGAGGAAGTAGAGGTTTCGATGATCGTGAGGAGTCATGGCACTGGGCAAGAGTGTCAACAAACGGATGTCCCCTTGCATTGGTTGCACAGCTGCACGCATGACAAACGTATACATGCTCATGCACACGTGTGTGTACCTGCGCATGTCGCAGGGCTTCCCCGCACTCGCACACCTGGAAGTGGCAGACAGGAAGGAGGGCATCATTCTGCAACACGACAAGATCGTGGCTGCATGCACCGTGGCCCAGCTCAGCCCAGCGCGGCAGCAGCCCCTGACGGTGTGTGCGCTGCAAGTGATCTTATTGTTGAATGTTTAGTGGTTGGCAGCGCTTAGCGGTGTTCCTGCCATGATGAATCCAAGTGTGTGTTTACAAGTTAATGCCGTTTGTAAGAATGTAGGACCTGTCTCATGTGGTGGCCATCTTGCCACGCTTGTCCCTAGCACCAGCGAGGCCTTTACGAGGAAGATTTGCCAAAGGGAGCAACCTCATTTTCTCATTTTTGTTCTCAGAGAACAGAACAGAGTGAGAAGTGAGTAAACGCAAATTGCTCGCATGCTGGGTGTGCAGGTGCGCATCCTGGTGCGCCGCGACCGCTCCTTTGGCATGGAGAGTGACTCAGAGGACGAGGACAGCGAGAGCGCAGGCAAGTTCACGATGGCGGACATCATGCCGCAGTGCCTGCTGCTCATGCACTGGGACGAGATCGCGAGCGCGCTGGGGGGGCCGTGCAAGGTGCAAATCCTGCTGGATGCACCTACGACCACGATGAATCATGTCATCACCAGTACCAATGCTCCTCAGGCTTCACTGCCTGGCAACCACCACTGGTTTGACTGATGGCTGGGGTGTGCATGGTGCAATGGTTGGTGTGGATGGAAGGGAGGGAGCCTCCCTGAGGTCCCTGACCAATGCACTCAGCGGTGCAGGCAAGAGTATGAAGACTTTGTTTATGATGACACGTTAGTGAGTGTAGACACGCAGGAGGCAGGCTTTGATGCTCTCACGCGCATGCTGGGCATGCAGTACAGAGGGTGCGTGTATATTGAGATGTATCATATACATGATGTCTGCTGAGAAGAAGACGGAGAGTGAGAGAGAAAAAGAGAGAGAGAGTGTGTGTGGGCAACAGTTCATGTGTGCAGGATGGATGCTGGAGATGTACGTGCAAGGCAGGAGACTGTTTGGCTGAGCGAGTTATGCAGCAGCAAAACGAATGTCTTCTGGTTGAGTGACAAGTTTCTTTTTGGCAGGGCTTGCAGATGCAGACGCAGGATGCTGCATGTCATGGGATGAGTGGAATGTGTGCTGCAAGTGTCTGGTTCTGAATGTGGATGGAACTGTCTGTGGATACCTTTGTGCCTGCAAGGCTTCCAACAATCTTGTAATCTTTGTGCCTGCAAGGCATTCGCACGTGTGTCATGGAACCTCCATGAATACCGGTTTTGAAAATTCACACTGTGCATCTTATTCTTTGTGCTCTGGAGATGTCCTTGTAACCAGTTCAAAGAGGAAATCAGGCAAATGTCTGGAAAGTGGAACAAAAAAAGGTCCAAAGTGTCTGTCGTCGATGCTATCATCAGGCCCGGCCTGAGATGGCATGCGCAGCAGCAGCTTCAAACAGGAGGTCCGCTGTGGCTCCAGCTGCCTGGCTGTGAGCGGAGCCTGTAAAGTGTGTGTGGGGGAGGGGTTTCTGTCCATGTGAGCAAACAGGATGTGGGATCAGATGCAGCAAGCATTGAAATTTTAAAGCTGCTTGGCAGAGCCCACGAGAAATGTGTGCAAGCCCTGACTCATCTCACCAAAATGCAAGAGACTCAGGCCTCACCTGGGAGCGGGAGCAGCGCATCGTTCCGCATGCCACACAGGCATCCGAGCACGACGTATGCTGCCTCTGTTGCTGATGCATCGCGGATCAAGTCCTGCCCCTCCTGATGCTGCTGCTTGAGCCGCTGCAGCACACGCACAAGGCTGGCCACCACAGGCTCGCGCATGCTCCTCCATGCCTCTACGCTCATGAGCCTGTGCAAATGAGAATGAGCAAGCGTACATGCACACCCATGAGAAAGCGCATTGATTGAACAAACTTGTGGGGGGTTGGGGTGGGAAGGGGGGGGGGGGGGGGGGGGGATTAAAAAANNGGGGGGGGGGGGGGGGCAGAGATTAAAGCATGCAACTGCTAGTGCTGCGCTGTTCCACTCCTTGTCACATGTTGCAGGAAAGTTCGCTGCAAAATGTTCAAGACAAGGCTGCAAGATGTCCACCGCAGGCCCACCTTGGCAGTGTGTATGGCAAGCTGGGGAGCTCAGCGCCTGGCGCCAGACGGAGGGAGGAGGGCCCGCTAGTAGTGGAAGGTGAGTGTGACAGACCGCAATAGACATGGCTGTCCATGGCTGCCTGCAGGAAGAGAGCAAGAGTGGCGTCAGGAGCACGTTGTTGAAATGTTTTTGAATCCATATTACAAGAGTCTAAGCGCGAGCCTCCTCTCTGCACTCCCACTGCGCCAACAGCTTACGCTTCAGACAACTCTTGAACAGACAAACTCATTCTTCAGTTTGCATACACAGCACAGCATGAATGCCAAGGAGACCAAGCCTACATGGTGAAGGCAGCCATAATCTCTTGTCTCCCCACATCTCGCACACAAGCATCGTACTCTCACCTGTGCGCCCATGCTGCGAGCATGGAAGGCAGAGCTGAGTGAGGCAGCCAGCTGGAGAGCAGGCTGGGGCAGGGGGCTCTGCTCTGCCTGCCTCAGCGTCTCCAGCAGCACTTGTGCCTGCATGCATGGGAATGTGTGGTGTGAGTGTCAAAGGGGGGGATGCTTGGGCACACATGTGGGCATGCACGTGTGTGCACTCGCTCAAAAATGGGAGCCTGGCTATCGCAAGGCGGCAACCCAGAAATAAACAGACGGAAAAATGAAAGCCTGCTCCCCTCCCGCACCTGTGCGCTCTGCGGTGCCGCAGCAGCCAGCGCAGCAGCCAGCAGCGGTGACACGAGTGCCCCACTGCCCTCGCTCTCAGCGCTGCCCTCCGCCACTGCTCCAACACCACCAACTGCTCCGCCTGCGCCGGCAGAAACCGCTTTCCCACCCTCCACACACACAGCCCGGCATGGCGCCAAGTCCTTGAATGTGATTGTCGTGAGTGCACCAGCCGTGTTTGTGCTACCACCACCACCCACACTGCTGCTGCTGCTGCCACCCTTTTGCTTGCCTCCCATCTCAGGTACCAAGCCATGCGCGCCCCCCAGCACGAGCACGCACCGCATCTGGCACGCGCGCAGCAGGGGCGTGCCATGCTTGCTATGCATGCTGTGCGTGAGCTGTGCTGGTAGAGGCAGTCCAAGGGGGCCGTGGGCTTGCAGGCAAGTGCAGGCTGCAGCCCACAATGACAGCAGAGAGGTGTTGAGCATAGCTGCACCACAGTGCTGTGAAACCTCAGCATGCAATTGTGAAGTCTGTGACGTGTCCAGTGAGCTGCTCTGTGCTGTAGTGTGTGCTGTGGCACGCGTGCTGTGCCGTGCTGTGCGCTGCGCACGTGCGTGTGCACATGCGTCAGCCAGCAGGTGTGTGCAGCTGTCGCTGGCTTGCATTCGCTGCATGTGATGCAGCAGCTGAGTGATCTCGCCTGGTAGCAGAGGAGGCAGGAGGGGTAGTTGTGTGTACGCTTGTGCAGCTGCTTCAGCTGCTGCAGGTGCAAGAGAATGGGGCAGTGAGGGTGCCTGGGTGTGCATGGACTCTGGGGATGTGCCTGCTGTGGGTGTGTGGGGGGTTGCTGCTGCTGTGTCTGGTGCTCGCGAAGGGGTTTGGGTGCGTGCCTGCTGCAGCACGCGTGTGAGGCCTTGCCAGAACGCACACGCCACATCGTGCGCGTGTCTTGTTGCTGGTGCTGCTGGTGCTGNNGCTGCTGATGTTGATGAGGCCACCAGGTGTGGCATGGATTTGAGTAAGGGGCCTGCTCTGCTGGGTGCCAAGCACTGCAGTGCATGCGGCAGCTGGCGCAGCAGCACCACCTGCAAAGGGAGGGGAGGGGGAATGACAGGAGATGACAGTAAATGACAGTGGATGTGGGGATGAAAGCAGATGAGGCTTGCTGGATGTCACACACACACACACACA
>QFBH01000743.1:3114-13193 GCA_004335885.1 Dunaliella sp. M2 | reverse complement strand
CACACACACACACATGCACGATGCCCCTACCTCATATGCAGCCCTGGCTTGCTCCATGAGCGCCCCGCTGCGCTTGCACAGCTGCTGGGCACTGCGCAACCTGGCCTACAAGTCAGAGGCATCAGTGAGAAGGGCTCTGATGCAGGTGGGCACTGGCCTTTACCTTCTCACATCTCGTATGAGAATGTTTGCATGGGGACAGTAAGGGAGGGAAAGAGGAGCGGCCTGATCAGCAACCTATCACTTGACCAAAAGCCTAGGCGAACCAGTTGGGGCGGGGCAGCCACAGCACCCGGCTCCGCTCAAGCACCTGCCTGCCTCCTCATGCATCAGCTGTTGCTCCCACATCAACAATGTCCCGCTGCTGTGTGACCCACAGGGCCTGGCGTGGCAGTCCATGCACTCCCTGCTGTGTGACCCGGAGGAAGGAGTGCAGGAGCAGGCGATCTGCACGCTGCGCAACCTGTGCATGGATGCACCCTCCCACATCAGCGCCGCGTTTGAGTGGGCGGGCCAGGACCTGCTTGCGGCCATGGAAGAAAAGCTTGATCCCAGTCGGTGCGTGGGTGTGTGGGGATGCTTAGCAAGGGCTGGTTAGCTTGTTTATAGGGAGGGGCTTGTGCGTGTAGTTCAGGATTGCCTTGAAGCCCGGGGTGAACTCCAGCTAACCCCCTTGAGTTGAGTTGGGGGAGACGCCAATGCCAACTGGTCGAAGCTCACTGAATTGTGAGGAGACACACTCTTAAACCTGGAATTCTCTTCATATTCAACTCCAAAATCCACCGCGCAGGGACACGAGCCCTCGCTTGCGCCAGCATGCTCTGTACACCGTGGTCAACATCCTGACAGGCTCTGAGGCCCACAAGGAGGCGGTTGCCACCAGCAACCTGCCCACCCTGCTGCTGCACCACATGCGCACCAGCCCCAGTCCAGAGGTACGCTTTTGCCTTCAAAGAGCATGAAGAAGCGCAGCCAGCCTGCTTTGCTGAAAAGCAGAGCACCGTGGAGGTGGACCTTGCACACCAGGAGACTATGGCAGCATGATGCTTGGAATGCTGGCCGAACGGGAAAGCAAGCATGCTGGACAGCTCTGGAACTTGCTGCTCTGTATCCAGTGCACCACCAAAGCTTGATGATCAACCTGTGTCTTCACACATTGTCTTTGCTCCTGGCAAAGCCCCACTTGGTGTGGTTGCCTCTGGTATGATTCAACTTGCCTTTTTGCCTCCTGCTATGTTGTCAGGTTCGTCTTCCAGCGGTCTGGTGTGTCATCAACATGACCTGGCCGGACGCGAGCAATGCAGCAGGGGTGACAGGGCGTGCACGCAGGCTCAAGGACCTGGGAGCGGAGGATGTGCTGAATTCCCTGCAGGTGGGTATTGTACCGGTTCCTCCCTATGAGATTCAGGACCAGTGTGTTATGAGCTATGAGCTTTTAGATGATCAATTGCACTGCGGATTGGAACTCCAGCACACAAAGAAAGTTCTGGTGCTGGCCATGATCAGGAGAGGACACAATGGGCGGAAATGCCAGGCTAGTAATCCAAAAAGGTTGCGCAGCTTCTCCAAATTTATCCTTTGCCTATAAGCACAGGCACTGCCGCATGCTCACATGTGCACGATTCTTGCTGTCAAGCACTGTCACTTCTCTCGTCTCCCTCACTGTCTGAACTGCTCACAGATGGACCCCTCCCTAGACATGCGGGAACGTGTGAAGACTGCCCTGGAGCAGATGCGCGCTGCCCTTGCTCCAGCGCCACCTGGGGGCATGGCGGGCGAAATGGCTTTGCCGTGAATGAGACACTGCCTGGCAGCTGCGTTTATTCAGTGTTGGGACCTGTGGGGCGTTTGCTGGTAATCAAACTTAAGTTGCTCGGGAACTGTGAATCATGCATCCAAAAGACCTTCAGTCATTTGAATGTTAATGCATTACATTTAGGACCGTCCTAAATCTTGAAGTGACTTCAAAAGGGCCTGATCCTGCTAGCTAGTTAGACGGACAGCAGCCCTGCACCAAAACTGCGCACTCAGTGCACGAGATGATCATTTGCTTTTCCACCGAATTAAGTGTGTGACCAGTGACTGCTGTGTCTTTCTACATTATGTAAGGTAACGCTGTGTAAATTTTGAGCTGGAAGACTTCCTGTGAGATGCAAGCAGTGTTCCACGTGTCATACCAAAATGACTTTTGCAGTTCTATTCCATTGCCTAGGGTTGGGAAGGACATTTCCGGGGGATTGATTGATTGATTGATTGATTGATTGATTGATTGATTGTTACACGTAGTCCATCATCGAGGGTGAGCAAACGCCCCAGGACAGAAGCAAAGACGCACAACACACAGCAAAAGGTGAAAGCAATGAGAAAAAGCTGGAAGGGAAGGAAATGGCAAAGTCAGCGTAGGCATCAAGCACACACGGGGGAACTTGCGCAAGATCAAGGCCCCCAAAACAGTAAGAACATCAAGAGAAAAGGGAAAAACAGAGAGCAGTTAAGGCAACTGCAAGAACCTGAGTTCAAGTGCAAAGCAATATTCTTGAGGACGCTTATCTGGAAGGCCTTTTACAGAGCAATCTTGGCCTTTGGGCTTTCTGAAAGCGCGTGACCACAAAAGCCCCTTCAAAAGCCCCTTCATGTTGATGTTCCACAGCGTTTAACTGAGTACCGAGTTTAGCCAATCGATAAGCCAATCGATAAGGCCTATGCAAACATCATGACTGTGATAATCTTAGGAGAAACAAAGAAGATTTTCTTTGGCAGTCAAGGCACACCGTAGGGGGCTTATTGATCGTCGTAAAAGCAATAGTGCTACGCTGGTTTGGTTTGCCAGCAGGCGTTTAGGAAAAACCCAGCACCAGCATTGTGACTAGTGAGAGCCCCACCACGAGTTTGTCCAACTGAACTCGAAAACAGAAGCGCGACAGCTCCCTACTGGAAGGCCAGAACACTAAGCTGCCTCCAGAACAAATGACACTAAAGGAGCATCAGTCCGTATGGATCTGGGGGGTCGTCTGCCATGCGTCCATATTTGCGCCTTGCTCTCATGTAGCCGGGCCTTCCTGTCTCTCTGCTCCCTCCCCCCAAATCCCCATAAATGTCATGATTGTATTGCAAACAATGCCGCTACTGCAAACCACCTTCAACCTGAACAACTTGTTCATGAAGAACGCCATCGGCGCCAGCATGCTGATTTTGCGCAAAATCTGTTGCTTACTTCACTGAGTGCAGGCAGGGGGTTGTGCACAGATGCACTCACACAGCTCCACTGCAAACGAATATCATGCTGCCAGCATGGCCAGCCAGTGGCTCAGCTTCAATGACTCAAATGCTTGGCGCACTCCAGTGCTGCTCAACTAGCGCGGGGACCTGTGATTGGAGATTCTTGATGACATCAGCCTGCAAGAAAGCACCATGATGCAGGTTTACTTGCCAGCAAAAAGGCTGGGGAGGCAGCTATCTCCCATTAGCCAAATGCACGGAGGTGACAAGGACCAAGGAGTACTTTGGTTCTTTGTTATGAGGAAGAAAGAAGCAGGGACAAGGCTAAAAGTGCTCTTGACGTACTTTGTCTGGTCTCCATCCCCTCCATGGGGTCAGGTCAAGCCACTCAAACCATTCACCTGCAGGACACAGTTAAGTGTAAGAGATGTACTCCAAACAGCGACTGCTTCTAACTGTTAACGGCTGACTGAGGTGTTCTCCTCCTTCCTACACCAGCACTCTCTGCAAGCGCAAGTTTGAGTCAACTCTGCAGATTCCATCTTAAACAGCACTGCCTTACCAGCGTATGGATTTGGGCATGCCCCATGCCATGGCTTTAGGGTTGGGGGACAGTGCTTCCAGGCGCCAAGAGTGAGCTGCACAAATGGAAAGATTGGGAGTGAGCGTGAGCCCTGGTCAGAGTCCTCAATATCGTGCATGCCATGCCCAGTGGGCAGTGTTAGTCTGTTGCACAAGCACCCTGTCTATCCTTCCTTCTTTCTGTCCTTCTTAGAAGGGGGGGTCTGAGCTCTGATTTGTTGGCCCCAAAAAAATCACGATTCCTTGCCTCCTGGAGGCACAAGTGACTCAGCCTCACCTTTGATGAGCCGCAGAAGTGGACAATCTTAGCCTCAGCTTCCAGAGCAGTCAAAGAGGCCGGGGTGAACAAAGCTGGCTTGCCTCCACTGTCAGTGGTGCGGAAGCCAGCATAGCTTCCTAGACCCTGCAGGACCCACAGGATTTCCCTGGTTACATGTTGCTTCTTTTAACTGATCATATTTACGTATTGCGGCATTCTAGTCTACTTAGTGCAAGCTTGCAGCAAAGCCTGGAGGCACCACTGCTGGTGTTTGGTGAGACGTTACCTGTGCGTTCCAGGCTGGGTCAAGTTGCAGCCACTGCCTTGAGAGCGCAAGATTGAGGACATCCTGCAAGAACAACACCACACGGCTCAGGCAGAAAACAGGCAGCAGTCATAGTGTCATTCAATGGTGTTGTTGAGCGCAGTCAAGTGTCAGAGTAACCGCCCACACACGTGAAAGAATATGTAGACACAAGCACACCACAACATAAGCACATGCACAAGCATGCTTGTGCACCCACTTGCTCTTGGAACCTCCTGGTTTCTTGTGAATTGGCCAGGTCATGAAAGCGGGGCTCCAAAGCTTGGAAGGAAGGGATGTCCAGGATGAACATGCCTGTGTGTGAGACGTCAATCATACTCAGTAGCTCAGCTGAAGGTGTCTCAGCTCTGCGCCTGTCTTTGAGCAATATCTGATCAATTAATCATCTGGCCGCAAAGGCAAATAGCAGCAGCTTGAAGGGGACATTTAGCAACTTAGAAAAACAACCTGCATTGAAGTAGGAGCACAAGTATGGGTCCCATGGTGCAGGCAGGGCCGGATGGCCGTGGGGGTGCCCAAAGTCCACCACAGCACACACAGCAGCCTTCATGTCCTTTGTCGTCCGCCACAGCTCACACACGTCTCCGCGCACAAGCACATCTGTAGGCATGGGCAACATGAGGTTGTCTTGTGTAGCCAGCCATGGATGGACGGCTGCAATGGCACCCCTGGGAGATCTCCAATCTAGGCAGCCTAGAAAAAGACGCCGATCAGCCTTGTTGCTGCAGTGAAGGCTGCAGTCTTAACTTAAAGGCACCAAGGAAAACACTGAAAGAGTCATATGTGCTCCTGTCCTTGGTTGCAGCAGACTCACCGGCATCAAGATACAGCGCTCTCTGAGTGCGATGCGATGCTGCTGATGCAAGGTTGAGCTTTGCCCGTGCATTGGCATGCAGAAGGGGGCCCCCTCCTCTGGCTGCCTGCTCAGTGCTCAGCCAGTCCACCGCCGGCACCAGCTGCTCAATTTTGTCCCGGCTTGCCTGATGCAGTCCTAGGTCAAGAACTCCCAGTCTGATACACTGGGGGCTGCTCGCATTGCTGAACATTGAGCAAATGGCGACTGCGGCGGGCATAGCATTCTCCTCATCAAATGCCATCAGCACCTGTGCACATGCAGGCAGCCATTCACACTGGCCAATGCAGGGCTACGGGACTAGAAAGTACTGAAATGGGCACAGATGTTACAGGGGCCCAGGAGACCAGTCCACCGATCAGGCCAACAGCAAATGACACAATCTTGTCCATTCGTCTTCAGTTTGTGTACTCACTGCTGGCAGACTTCCGCGCACTCAGACTTCAAAGTTTAAGGTGCACTCTCACCTGCACAGTACCAGGCTCAACATGGAAAGGGTAGCATGGGCCAGGCACGCCTCTCTTCTGAATTAAGACCTGGTAGCCCTTGTGGGTGACCTGCGTGGATCAGCAAAGTTACAATTGCCTTCGAGGGGCAAAGGGGTCTCATGTCCTCAACAGGAAGCTGGCAAGACAGCACAAGTCATGTCCTCAATCACACTGGTCCTCTGCTCTGCTTTCATCAAGGGGCAAGCTCACCTCGTGCTCAGTGCTGATCGTGTCAAGGAAGCGATCAATGCCACACTGCGGATGCTCTGGTGCGTCATAAGATGCAGGGCTGTGCGGCCAGCTCCCAGGCAAGCCCCGAGGAGGCCACAGGTAGTCATCAAACAGCATGAACCCGTCTGACCTGCATGGAGATGTGTGTCCTAGTGTGCATGAGAGTGCGCATGGGTGCACGCTTGCAGGCACGTCTGAGTTTGCCCAAAATTGCTTCTTTGCAAACCTTGAACCACACCACTTGCCTACTTACACACCAACAGGCTGTTCTCATGCTCTAGCCACTACTCTCTTCCTTGCCTGTGAAATCCAATGCTCAATAGTAAAAACAATCTTACTTCAACATTGGCCAGGCCAGGAGTGCATCCGTGAGGACACCCTTCTGGGAGTGATCTCCGTCAACGTACACTAGATCGAAGGCTGCTGCAGCTTGCTGCAGCTCCATCAGCGCAGGCAGGGATGAGCTTGAAATCACCTGCAGAGGAGGGGTCATGCAGCTCTGTGCTGTCTTAGAAAGCAATGCTAAATAATCACGTTCCTGCAGCCTCTCATTGAAAGTAAATATGCAGAGAAAGGGAGGCTTGCTAGGACACAACGGAAGCATCCTGGAAAGCTTCAAGAACTGCAACTTGTCCTCCAAGGCAGATCAATCTCTGCAGGCTGCACACCTTAACCTTGCTCTTGGGGGAGGACCTGTCCATGAGAGACATGTTGTGGTCAAGGCACAGCCGCCTTTGCCTGCCTGCTCCCTCATTGGCATCAAAATGGTCGATCAATGTTAGTGTGCTGTCAGGGTGTCTTAGCAGATCCAGCCAGAAGATTGCACTCGCCCTGTGCATGCATGTGCACTCACGCACACTCATGAGCACATGCGCATAAAGCGGAAGTTGTAAAAGTGTGTGGGTATGTGGGTGTGAGTGTGGGTGTGGGCGTGTGGGTGCGTTCCTGTGCCTGTGCACGCGCGCGCGTGCGTGCAAAAGCATGTGTGTATGCTGCACAGGCTGCAAGTACACTGTGCGCACTGCATGCACGGAGGGCGCACCCCTCAAAGCTCCCTATTTCTAGCACAGAGGCAGGTCTGCTGCGCAAGCTGCCAAACCATGTGTTCCATGTGTCAAATTTGTCGGAGCACCCGGGGAATGTGTGGAGGAGAGCAATATCCAGATCAGAAGGAGCTCCATGTTATGCTCCACAAGAACACAGTTATGTGCGAGAGTGTCCGTGTGTGTTCTTGGGCGTGTGTATGCAAGCATGTGCGTTCCAACAAAGCATGTGCCCACCAGTCATATTGCAGCCGGAACGGCTGTGTGCGCAGCAACCCTTTCTTGCTGTCCATTGTTCAAACAGGTTCAAACTTCTTGCTTAGTTTTGATTCTAATATTGATCTGTTTTGGAATGGATTGGATTGGAGGGAATTGCTTGATCAAGTGCTCCGTGAGACTTTCACGAGCTTCTTTTCCTTCATTGCATGCCTGATCAGAGTGTCCCATGCAATTAAGAACAAATTATCTGCCACCATGGCTGCAATCTCTGTCTTGTTGCCTCTGACCTCTAAGGCAGGCAGCCTGGGAGTGCTCGCGCAAAGGCTTTCAGAGCTGTGGGGCCTGACCAGAGCAGCTGCAGTGGCGTTCCTCATGTGGTCATGGGACAAGTTCTCCAGCTGGCTGAGCAGCAAGGAGGAGAGTGGCAAGAAGAGTGGCAGCCTGGAGACAACACCCAGCAAACCAGCATCAGGAAACTATATACAGCAACACTCAGTTGCACACTCACACATNNGCACAGACAGTCAGGTGCAGCGGGAAGCAGGTAAAGGAGCAATTCAGGCAACTTTGCAATGTGCTATGCTGGCTCTAGAGTGCTCACAACCTACTGCTTTGTATGACTCAGCCCTGTCCAATTTTTGCACCTGAATTTTGGCAGTAGCTTTCCGCCCATGGAATGGAGAAGATTCTCTCCCTCCAGTGTTTTGTGGCCACTCTGCTGTGCCTCATAGGTTCAGAGTGTTCTGTGAAGGCACGCTCACCTGAACAAATGCCTGCGCTGTGACTGGCAAGTGCTGCTTGCTGGACTACACTAATTGACACTCACGATGGCAATGTTTTCATTTCTATGTGTGTTTCTTCATGCGTGCAACTGGGCAGTGACTCAATGAGACACACGATTGTCCTTTGCACTTGGGCTGGTAGGCTGGTTACTTTTGCTGGACAAAAGTCGACACAGATCACACACGCACGCATGCTCATCGACACACACACACACACACACACACGCACGCACGCATGCTCATTGGCACACACGCACACACGCGCACACACACACGTGCTCGCTCACACACACGCATGCACACAGGATGAGGGGGATGAGCTGGCCTCACCAGAGTCTGTGATGGTGCTGCGCAGTGCCTTAGAAGGCGCTCCAGTGCATGTGAGTGGGCAGGGTTCTGAAGTTGTGAGCTCCTCTCCTTCCACTAGGCATCAGATTGAGTGTGGCTTTTGCTTGATGGTGAAGCTGGTCTCCCAATCGCATGCGCACGCAGGTGACTGTGTTTAGACAGGAGAGCATCAGAGAGGCACAAGCTGCAGCAGGCAGCCAGGCAGCACCAGCCGTCCCCCTCTGCTGGATGTGGGACTGCCTTGCTCGCAGCGCCGTTTCCAACCTCGATGCTTCTGCCTTCTTGCTCCTGGGTGAGTGAACAGAGCTCCTCCAACCTGCAGCCCATGCTGAACTTGTATGATCAGGTCTTGAAGGAATCACTTGACAAGAGCCAGCTTTCAATGCACCCACACAGACCCTCGTCTTTTGTTCCCCAGGCGATGACGTGAAGGTTCACCCAGAGAGTGCCTGGGTCAACTCGCTGTCGGCAAAGATCGAGCAGCTCATGAAAGTGCCATTTGGGTACTTTGGCTGTCTCGTCCTAAATGACACCGTGAATCCTTCTCTGAGCTTGTGGCTTTATGCTCTTGCAGCCTGTCTCGGCCCACTCTGATGGTTCCTTTCCTTTTGCCACCTTTTCAGCTCCTTGCCTGTGCATTGTTGGGAAATTCCAAGCTCCCTCAGCCATGTGCAACTGAAGCTGCACACTGGTGTGCTCAGGTGGACCCTGGCTATCCATTTTTTGCCGCAATTGGCGCAGCTCACTTCCAAGTCTTCAACAGTCTTTTCCCGCCTGGCCTGTTCCTCAACCAAGGTGTGTGCGGTGGCACCTTCACCTCCCCTTGCATTTGATCAGACAGCAATTGCGTTATCAAAATTGGCTTTGAGACCATTTCCTTGCTTGACGCATCAAGGAAACTTTTTGCACCAAAACAGGGGGAGACCCTTTCCTAGCGGAGCTGTACCGTCGCTTGGGAAGACTTTGGTTTGCTGCAGACATCCAAATCAAGAACCAGGTGGGTGGAGTGTGCTGTGTTTGAGGCTGTGGCAGGGAATGCAGCAGCTGACCTTTCTGATTTAACACAATCACTGATGCCCTCATGCATCGGTTGCTTTCTCATGTAGAGAGGAGGCTTTCAGCAGCCAGATGCATGCGACTATGCGCCTCCACTGTACGAGCGCACCTACGCAAGCAAGTCAGTGGTGATGGGGAGGCTGGCTGACTGGGTGGCTCACTTCATCCAGTGGAGCAAGTCCAGCGGCCTTGGCCTGCAGACGTGTCTTACACTAGACATCCTGGTGGGTTGTGCATCTGCGAACAGACAGTTGGATGTTTGATCGCTTCAGTTGGTAGAGCTTGCCATGACAGACTAGACTTCACTGCAGATTGGAGCATCAATTGATCATCAGCTGTGCATTGTAGATGCCTCTCATTTGTCGTAAAGCAGCCTCTAAGAAACCTGCTCTCTTGTACTGCACAGGTTCCCTGTGGGCGAGCAGGCACAGGCACAGCAGCTTTGAAGAGGATCACAGACAATGCACGAAGGTAGGTGTCCAAAGGAAAGCGCCTGTTTCATTCTTCATGAGACTGGAAAATGTGTGCTGCAGTGTGTTGTTTGGTTCTCCATGAAAGAGCCCGCTGAGGGTTATAGCATGGCCAGAAAGACGAATGAATCCAGCTATAATCACGTAGCATACATAGATCACCTGTTGTTTTAGCCACACGAGCACGTACACACACACACACAC
>QFBH01000742.1:21852-32757 GCA_004335885.1 Dunaliella sp. M2 | reverse complement strand
TGCTGGCCGCTGGCCACGCAGCCTGGTCAGTCACTCACCTTAGCCACTGCTGGCTGCACACACCACACCATACAGGTGGACGCGCGCCCCCGTGCTGAGAGGGAGGCAGAGGGCACTGTGCCCAACCTGAACATGACCGCCTCCCTGGCCAACAACGGCAAGCTGAACCTGGAGCTGGGCAGCAAGGTGGGGTAGTTGGCTGGCTGTCGTGTGCACATCATAGGGCTCATGTGCTCGTGCAGGCTGGCCCCATTGCTGCAGCCAAGCAGCTCCTGTGCTTTAGCACGACCAGGGCTGTTCAGTTCACACTCAGGCTCCAGGCATACCTGCCAGGCATTTTTTAACTTGTCTGCCCACAGCATGCCTTGCACCCACACACTGCCCCCCTTTTCCCGCATCCTGCTCCTTCCTTGCCACAGGTGGTGGGTGGCGCCACCGCCACGCTCACCTCCACGCTCATGACCCCCTCCGCACCCTCTGCTGACTTCCTGACCTCGGCGCTGTGGAAGAACGTGTCCCACAAGCTGGCCCTGGAGTACGCAGGCAACAAAGTCAACACCAACGTGAGTGTGACGACACAGCCCTGCCTTGGGGTCACGCTTGCGCCTTACACTTGTCCCTGCTGCATCTCTTGAGATGGACTGGTGTCCCCTTCCTTTTTCCTTTGGATGGTGAGAATTGGAGGACCTATGCTAACAAGTTGGGTACTTTGCTTCTCACACAAAACTGCAGGTCAACTCCACCCTGGAAGCCAAGCCCGTCATTGGGCTGACTGCTGCCTCAGGTGCGTGCTGACAACACATGCTACTTGGCTGTGGTTATTCAGTGCGCTTAGGCAGTGGCGTGAGCGTACCAGGATCCTTGTTCGCAAAGTATGTTTAGTCCCATGTGCTTCTCCCTTCATGTTCTGGCTGCAGGCGTCGGCGATGTGATCTTCGGTGCTGACCTCAAGTTTGAGACGGCTAAGGCTCTGAGCGCTGCCAACGAGGCTGCGGCATCCGCTCCCAAGGGCCAGGCCCCAGGTCTCTGTGTGTGTGTGTGTGTGTGTGTGTGTGTGTGTATGTGTGATAGATTAAACTAGACTACAAGAGAACCTTCATTCAGGCAGCTTGACTGGTGGGCGAACTCACAGAACATGCTTGTACCGCCTGCTCCCTGCCGCGCAGGCACCACCCCTGCTGCACGCGCTGCTGCTGGCCTGGTGGGCGGCATGTCCTCCTGGACCCTGGGCACCAACTACACCTACGACGTGAGTGGCGCACCTGAGCTGCGCTGCGTGTTGTGCTGTGCTGTGCTGTGCTGAAATGACCTTTAAGCTGTGCAGGACGCAGGCATAGCACTAGCTAAGCAGCCAGCAGGCTTTGCTGCAATCGTAAGACCGCCCCTTGCCTGACCTGCCTGTCATGCACCCCCTCCTTGCTCCCCATTCTGGAAAGAATCTCTTTCTTCTCCTTCTTTTTAATTCTCCACGGACATGCTCATGCGTGATATGGTTGGTTCACACGCGCGCACGCAGGTGCACCAAGTGGCGGCCTTCCTGTCCAACGGTGCCAAGGCCTCCAAGACCTCCGCCCCCACCGTCAAGGCCAAGCTGGCATACGGGGTGCGTGCATGCGTGCGTGCGTGTGTGCACCTAATTGCAGGCTACAGAGGTAGCCATGCTCATTTGGCGTTGATGCGCGTGCATGCTGGAAAGCACGTAAACGCGTGACACACACACACACACACACACAAACCTGCACGTACTTGCAGTGGAAGATGTCTGACAAGAGCTCACTGGCGCTGGAGCTGGGCCAGGAGGTGTCGCTGGCCCCCCTGTACTCCGCCCCTGCACCCGCAGTCACACCCTCCCCCACCTTCTCAGTGGGTGTGTCCTCCAAGGTGAGGGGTGTGCTGCCCGCTTGCTTGCAGGCCTCACTTTGTTTGTTGTTTGCTTGTTTGTGTTGGGCTGAGAGAAGGAGCTAAAGAAAAGGCATGTTGCAAGTGAGCGAACACCTGTGTGCGATTGCAGGTGCCTGGCAACGCCCTGGCCAAGTGGCGCGTGGACAGCAACGGCATGGTAAGTGACTTTCTGTGCGCACAGCATAAAACTTGGAGAAAAAGAGACCTTGGGGATAAAAGCAGTGCAAGAGCAGCCATGCCCACAAGCTCAGCTGCTGTCTGCACTAAGATTGACCTGCTTGAGTGACAGGAATAAGGAGGCTGTAAGTTTCTCGGCTTCTCCAGAGCAGTGAGTGCCGAGAACAAGACGGTCTGAAGTGCTGAGAGCCCCACAGCTAGCATGCTCACCTGGCCTGCCCCCACACCCTTGTGTGCGCAGGTGTCCCTGCACTACAGCGATGTGCTGATGGTGCCTGGCGGCCCCCCTCTGGCGGTGAGTGCTGCTGCCTCGCCCCTTCCTGCGTGTGTTTTGATTGTGTGCGTGCGCGCGTGCGTGCACGTGCTCGGCACTCTGGTTTGGGTGAGCAGCACCAGCTGAAGACTTACCTTACTGCATCTCCGACTCATCCCTATTTATGAAATGTCCAGATTAGTAAGCTATTTCGCCTTTCACACACACACACACACNNTTTTCATGCACGCACTGGGTACACCTACATGCAGGTGAGCGCATCTGCTGTTGTGAACGGCCTGCAGCCATTCGCCAAGCCACCTCGTGTGGGGCTGACTGCTGAGCTGGCGTAAACCAAGAGGGCTGACAAGGTGGGCTTGCGTGCTGGGAAGGGAAGGGCACCCAACGCAGCCCCCTGAGCTTTGACTTTGACCGGGTGGGGAAGGCTTGGCCTGACTTCATGAGGTATACTTCCACGTGTGTTTGCTTGTTTGCGCAACTGCGTGTATTGAGTTGAGCGCGTGCATGTGTTCAAGTGCGTGCTACTGTCCGAGGACACGAGCAGGTGGTGCCAGGGTGTCCATTCTTTGTTACAGCGCAGCACATTTGTGTTTATTGATATTATTGCTCTGTGGCAACCAACGAGTCCTCGTCTGTGCCTTGCACTTGATTGGTGTTTTGAGGGGAAAGACGCATACTCGTCATAAGCAAAGCCAAACCCTTTTGGCCTTTATTCTCAGCAGCTTGGCCATTAGTGATGAGCTACAGGAACCATTGAAAAACCACTACATTACACTGTTCAGCCAGACTGCTAGGCACTCAATGAAAGCCATAAAAGTCCATAAATTCAGAAACGACTAATGACTAACTAATCAGGCACACTGTGGCTGCCAGCAGCCAGCAAAGAACAGAAATACGGGAACAACAATCACTGGATAAGGCCCTATAGAAACACAATTATGAAACAAAGGAGACTTAAAGTTCAACAATGTCACGATAAGAATTGAAACGAGGCCGCAGTTCTGAGTGCTTCCATGTGACAGTTCCATTCTGTACCATTATTGTTAGTGTAAGCACAGATCACAATTGCTCCAGTTATAGACATCAATGCGCACAACAGAACGCATAGCCTCATTGCTGCATATGCACACTTATTGCTAGTGTAATTCAATGCATGTACTCGTACGTGTAAGAATGCTCTGATATGGGCCATCCAGCACACTCAATAACACATTTATGAAACAGAAAGGAGACATGGGAGGACTCAAACTTTGAGGACTCAACAACAAAGTCACGATACGAACTCAAATGAGGCTGCAATAAGTTTAAGTGCCACTGCAGTGCATAACGTACTTCCATGTGTGACAGTTCCACTCTGTACCATTATTGTTGATGCAAGCAGATCACAATTGCTCCAGTTATAGATATCAATGCGGACAAAGGAACGTGAGCAAAGCCAACAAGGCAGTGGGTGCAAATGCAACCTTATTGCTTCAAGGGTTTAATGCTCTCAAAATTTGTGCGTGGGCCCATGAGAAACATGAGGCCTCTCGACCTGCCTGGGACAGGCACCATCATCATAAGCATGCTGGTGTGTTTTTCCCTATCTAGCTCACCCTCACGTTTGCTCATGATCCCTTTATTCTCCATCTCAAGGAAACAGCCCCCTCAGAGTAACATAGGAATCCATTTCCACCCCCTCAAGCAATACTTGCTCCTCCGCCTGCTGAAACAAACCTGACAGGTGGAGCCACGACGCGCTCAGCCAGCAGCGTTTGCCCTGACTGCTTGAAGGTGACCTGGCAAGACAGTGAGGTAGTGTCCAGGGTCGGCATTAGGGGTACTTCATCATGCTTTGCCTACTGGCTTGGTATGCTCTCTTTGCAGCTGGCCCAGCTGCAGACATGCGTGAAGTGCAGGAATGCAGACTTGCAGAGGACACCTGGCCAGTCCACCAGGAAAAGCACGAAAAACAAGTCAGGTGTTCCCATGCACTCACGCTTAACGCCTTGATGTGCTTCAGCTCCGTTCCGCATAACAACCAGGGGGAGCTCAACTTCGGGGGCTCTCTATTCGATGCTGCTTCACGCATATAGACCAGCCTGAAGGTGTATAGATAGTACCCAGGTACGTTCAAATGAAACAAATCTCATAATGCTTCACAAATGTACAAGGCCGTAAGGCCTAAGCTTAGGGACACATGTATTGCAAGGACACTTATCTTGCACGGCTTGTCTAACAACGTGTGTAACACCTTCAGACCTTGGTTACAGACTAGACGCCGAATTCCTACCCATCTCAAAATGGATCACCTATAGAAAGCAGATGCAACTTGAAGCCGGTGTAACATACTGGAGACCGCAGCAGGGAAGCATGCAGGAGGGGGGCTAAAGAGGATGTCGCGGCACTGTTGCCTGAGCCTGGCGCTGAACTCATTCCTGTCTTCCTTTCCTTCATCCTGCCAGTCGAACCAGGGTATGCAGGCATGTGCATGTTTGGGGGAGAGAGGAGGGGGGGGGGGGCATGCATGCGCTCAGGAGTGGCATGGCATGTCACCCCCCGCAAAAGAAGTCACACCCTTGAGAATTACAGGCACCTGAGGCAAGCTGCTCTCAGGGAACACACTGCTGAACGAACTGTTCAAATCCAGAGAGGTCGTTGCTTGCATCCCAACACTGCAGTGCCCAGGCCATTCAAGTGACCAGGCAGCACCAGGCAGATAACACACCAGGTAGCGGCTCCACTCTGCCCCCCACAGCAGCCGAGCTTGGTTGCAGGCCTCCGTTATGCTGGGCTCATCAGAGCCAGGGAAGTGTGCCAAGTCCTCATCCAGCTCCACCTCTGACACCCGCTGGCTGCTCCAATCACAAGATTCAGTTAAGCAGTCACAAGAGTGAAATGGTGGCTTATGTAGATAAAATAAGGTGTTGTAGAGGCAGCATGCCAGGGCTGTCTCTGTGTGTGCAGGTACGCAGGATCATGAACAAGCAGGCGCACACACGCACGTACCTGGAGAGTGGGTTCCCCTTTGCCAGGAGGTAGAGCCTGCTGAGCATGGACATGCTCTGTCCACGCCCCTGAAGGACATCCTGCAGCAATTCAAGAGGCGCTCAGAGTGTCAGTACCTGTGCCAATGCATGGACTTGTGCACAGGTGCATGCAAGCAGGCATGTGCATGCATGTCTGCCGACCAAAAACAAAACTACTTGCACGCGCGCGCGCACACACACACACACACACACACACACACACACACACACACACACACACTCGCAGCCCCCACACCTGTCGTGCACGCTGCTGCTGCTCCTCCTCCTGGTCCCACACAGGCACATGCCGGCAGCCGTGTGCATTCAGCGGCAGCGTGAGGCCCCTGGGGATGTCTGGCAGGATGCCGGTCTTCAGGGCGTCCAGGCAGGCCATGTAGATATGTGCAAGCTGCAGTGCCTGCTCAGATCCAGGTCCTTTGAGGTCAGCCCAGGCCTGGGGGGACAGAAAGACAGGAGGAAAGCGCGTGAGTGAGGGTGCTCCTGTGAGTGGCAGGCATGGGGCCTGCAACAGCAGGCATGCGCAGTGGTCGTGGCAGCTAGGTGACAGGCTCTGGCATCCCTTTTGTGCTGGCATGCTCTAGCAAGGTCCTAGCACCAGGGGCCACAGAGGAAGCTGTGACCAAGTGAAAAAGGGTGCTCCAAAGCTCCACCACTTGTGCTTGTATCGGAAAGATCCCCAGGTGGGCTTATCCACTTATTGGTAGAATTGGTAGAAAAGGAGCCAACATACAATAATACATACCTTCCACAACATGCAAGATCTCGACACCTGGGACCTGACTTGCTTGTGAAGCTGGAACACACAAGCCATCTGTCCTGTGCTAAGGTACCGAGGTTTCCAGCTTGCACCCTGCCGCCGCTGCTGCTGCTGCTGCGGTGATCCCACAAAGGAGAAGTTGTGCTGCATGCTGTCCCCTTCAGGCTCATCGTCATCAGGCAAGGGTGTCTGTGCAGCTGCCAGTGCTGCCGCCTTTATCCCGGGGCTGCTGTTAAAGGCGCAAGCTTCTGGGCCTGTAGCTGGTGTTGCTGGCGGTGTGAATTGTGGGGAGGGTGGTGGTGGTGGTGGACCAGACTGCGAAGTCTGCTGCTGCTGCTGCTTCTGCTGCTGCTGCTGCTGCTGCCGATGCTGCTCTCTGTCACCTTTGTATGCTTCCACAACCTGGTGTGTGTGTGTGTGTGTGTGTGTGTGTGTGTGTGTGTGTGTGTGTGTGTACGCGCGAGCGCGCGCGCAAGCTTGTACACAGAAGGTGCGTGCGAGCAGTTCCTGAAGCATACACTCACCTCACGATTGGTGATTAGCACATAAAGGTCCCTGCAAAGCACCAAGCAAGCATGGGCAGCTGGTAAAACTATGAAATGCCATGACAGTCTTGTGAATTGATTCTGAAGCTCGTAATACTCCCTGTGTAGCATACAGATGAGCTGCTTGTAGCGGTACTCTTGCATCTACTGACTTTCAGCTCATCTCAGGGAGCACTGCTCATCCTACCCGTCAAAATCTCCTGACGCCAGTTTGCTGGCCAGGATCGGCGGTCCTTGCGTAGAAAAGAATAGCGCATTTTTGACGCACAGGCTCCGCTTACTGCTGCTGCTGCTGCTGCTCTTGCTGCCATACAGGGCATAGAAAGCAGGAGGAGGCTCAATCACTCTGACAGGCTGCACGTCACTGAATGGATCCAGCCCTGCACGCATCGTGCATGAGGGGAGGAGGGCAGCCTAGCTCCGATTGATGTTAGAGACACGATGAGGGCTTCATTCACTCAAGATGAGCAGACCAGAGTGTGATCTCTTGACACTCAGACACCAACCCTTGCACAGGCCTTGCCACCCCGCCCACCCACACAGCAGCCGCACCTGGGTCTCTGTACAGGAGCCCATTGTAAGGCTTCCATTCTGGGATGGGCGCCAGGTAAGGCCGGCCGTCCTGCACGGCGACACAGCAGCCAGGCGGTATGCTGGACGATGCATCTGGAACACCGACCAGGCGGCAGGCCTCTGGCAGGAGGAAGCGCATTGCCGTGAGTTGCTGTAGCATGTCCTGCTGCATCCTGGGAGTGACCGTGTGAAGTGGGGCAGGCGCTTGGATTGCTGGTTCATCTGTTTATGCACAAGGGTGCTAGGGTGCTGCGTGGGGGAGGCAACAGACACGCGCGCAAACGCTCCCCCACACCACCCCCCCACACACTAGACAGCCTGTTCTATTCTCCCCCTGACACCAGGTCCCAGCTCCTGCACTGCTTGATGCCCCTGCACCTCTCCCTGCACTCACTTGTGCAGCTCACCGAGCAAAAAAGCATCTGGCTTAAAGGCCCAGCTGCCAGGTTCCAACTCCACACAGCCGACCTTTGCCTCTAGTAGCTGCTGGAGCGACACGCATTTGTTGGCCTTGGCGCTCTGTAGCCCAGCTTCATAATTGCTTGCAGCTACCTCAGCCTTCTCAACCTCCTCTTTGATGATCCTGCGCATGAGGGATGCAGCCTGAACAGTCTCAACATGCGGCTTGTGAGACGCGTGAATCGAGGAAAGAGCACTGTGGTTTTGGCACATCAACACACCAGCAAGGGTCTGCAGGGACCACATCCTTATGCTCATGGCCCTGTTCTGGAATTCTTTGGCTTGGCTCTGTCCAGGGATTTGGTCTGGTCTGGGGAGGTGCTGAGGGAGTGACATGGAATGCAGAGACAGATGAGGTAAGTGCAGAGGGAGCTCTGCATCACTCTGCGTCACTTGCTTCAGAGCACCCTGCGATCACTTGCTTGGATTTAGCGAGCCGTTTCTGAAGCCACCTCTGCTCTGTGACTGTGGCCACTGACCGTGTGAAAACATGTTCCACGTCACAGATTTCTCCCAGTAGGGCCACAAGGTTTGCGTTCATTCTCCCTGGCAAAACGTCAAAGGC
This sequence comes from Dunaliella sp. M2, assembly GCA_004335885.1. NCBI lineage: Eukaryota > Viridiplantae > Chlorophyta > Chlorophyceae > Chlamydomonadales > Dunaliellaceae > Dunaliella > Dunaliella sp. M2. The sequence goes on along the minus strand of QFBH01000742.1, from coordinate 24,476 downwards.
TGCATTGGCGATTTCAAGGCAGCAGTCCTGTGTGCATGTGTGCGTGCGCGTGCGTGTGCACTAGACAAACAATCATCAGCTGTTTCTTGTGGTGGGAGCCGGATTCTTATTTAGTGCCTAGCAGTCAACCTGCCTGACTGAATGACGTAAGGTAAGTAATTCCTAAGACAGCACAGGGTCCAATAGGTCACTCCCAAAATGACCAGGGCATCACGCAAACTAGTAACACACACCTTGTCCTTCGATCCTTTTACGGTGTATAGTGGACGGCCTGCCCAAGGGGCAGTGGCCGCAGGAATCCTCGTCAACCATGCCTCGAAGACAGGTGGTGGTGGCGCCTTCACCATGAAACTGCAGAGTGCATACACAAGAAACGCTGAGAGCTGAGTCGGGAAGAGAGAACGGAACCTCATTGATTTTAGAGAGCTCTGTATTTGAAGCCTGCTGCTACTAAACCATATCTCGCTGATGCAGACGTCTGCTTATGAAATCCAGGCTCTGTGCTGCTTTCCTGGAATGTCCCTGGACCGAAAAGGTATGCAAGTTTATGGCGCCCATGCATGCAGTACCGGGTAATAAGAATCGTGCGATGTGGGAGTGAAGCACATGGTGTCAGGGTGCCTTTACTGACGATAGGTTGCTCTCCGCGTGTGTCGTACAGGCGCACCTGAAGCATCAGCAAAGGTGAGCATTCATGGTTGACGCAGGAGAATTGGGGGCAGAAAGACCAGCTGGCTTCAAAATGCCTGGGAAACATCTAGGCTAGCTGTAAAATGGGGCACTTCATCAAGCATGCACAGTTATGCTGCTTGCATCTCTACAGGAGCAGGCAGCAGGCTCACCTGCACGACGCTGGCTGCATCCAGGCTTGTCGGCACTGCTGAGCCCGCCTCAAGCAGCCTCCTGCCTCCAAGTGATCGAGGGATCTGAATTGCTAAATCCAAACTCATTAGCCCCGCGCCATCCTGCTTGCAACGAGGAAAGAGCAGCGCAGCGCCTCAGTCTTGTCCTTGCAGCACGTCACCACAACACAAGACACTTGGATGAGTGCACACGTGAACTTGCAGCTGCCTAGAAAGCACTCAAGAGTTCTTGCACACTCACAGTCATCACATCGCCCTGGACCCCTTCAACCCTGCAAGCACAGGGTGCACAGAGTTGCTTGACATCCATCTGGAGTGGGCTGTAGGGGCCACCTCGTTTCAATCAGTCATAGCAGGTGTTGAGAATGAAATGCAGGGGACAAAGCACATCTGCCCGACCTGCTCTGCTGGATGTCATCCACGTAAATAACCATGGCGGATGGGATGTCTATGGAGATGGTGCTTGAAGAAAACAACGCCGTTCGCTCCATGAGCTTTGCAGGTGTCTCGCACAAATAGCCAACAGCACCTAGTGCGGCTGCCGCGTTCTGCAGGCACGGAGCAAGAAATTGGTTAGGAAGGGTGTGCACATGATGGATGGCACTGGGGTAGGGAACCTAAGAAGGGAATGGATTTAATATGGCATGCCTGACTGCAACCTATGCAATGGGCAACACCATGCTTTCTCACCTCGCATGTCATCGTCGGCATCCGCGGCTCAGCTCCCTCGTCTTCATGTGTGGCCAGGAACACCATGGTCAACACATTCTTCTCCCTGCTGTGCTGCACATACAGTGGCATGTATGCCCTTTGCCTTCAGGCTGTCGTGTGATGAGACAAGCAATGATGCACTGGAGCAACAGGCAGTCAGAGAACATGGAGATGGTTGGCAAAGGCTTGAAGCAGCGCACCTTGAAGGACAGCAATGAGAAGCTCCGTCCTCCCAGCTTGAAGCCCTGGTGGATGAGGTTAGGCAGGCCTGTTGCCACACTGTCGTTCACTTGCAAGAACAGCAGCCGGTGATGGGCACCCACCTGTAAAGCAAGTTTGTAATTCTTCAATCATGAGCATGTAGAAGTTTGAATGCCAGCATTGTGAGAGGGTGCTTGCTCTTCCCATGTGGAACTGCTCACGCAAGGCAGGTTTTAAAGACTGAATAGACAAAGCCTGCACCATCAGCCTGAAAGGGTTTCTCTGTGTGTTTCAGGTTTCACCAGCACTTTCACCTGTGGGTGGCGTAGTAAGTATGACCCTGTCTCTGTGTCCGCCTCAAAGTTGATCTGCACGGCGTTGTCCTTGTCTAGGCTTGCAACCACCTTACGGAAAGGTGGCAGTGTTGCCGGCGATGGGTTCTCCCTGTGCAAGCAGTGTCACAAATTGCATGTTTTTTTTGGGTCAACCCCCGACACGGCCAAATAGGTTCTTGGAACTGCAGAAGACTGCGGATCTGATGTTGTATTCAACAAGTGCGCGGACTGCTCGCACCTGAAGCGGCTGCCATCCCAGATCACCCAGCGCTGCTCTACGAGCTGCTTAAATAGCTGCAGGATGGGCCTTGATCCTCTGCGGCTGAGCCCTCCTCTCTGTGCCGCAACCTCAGCCTCTGTGCTCAGTTGCTGCTGCAAGGCAGCCCAGGCTTCGGTAGCTGGAGTTAATGTCGTGAAGGCTTGCAAGGCTGATGCAGAAAAGGTGGTGAGAGGGTCGTCAGACCCTTTAATGAATTCCAGGAGAAGCCTGCACCAAGGTGTGTGTGTGTGTGTG
>QFBH01000741.1:6733-20694 GCA_004335885.1 Dunaliella sp. M2 | reverse complement strand
GTGTGTGCATATGTGCGTGTGTGTCATTGTGCACACAGGGAGCTTCAACAGCGGCCTGAAGATTGTCATCTTAGAGCTTTTCGTCTGGATATGCATCCGCTTAGATTTGGCAGCGTACTGCACCCTGTGTGTGCTCTAGTGTTCTTACAGCGTGCCTGGAGCTCACATCTCGCACTTGCATGCATCTGGCACAGCAGGGGACGTTCATCAAGCGCCACGTCTTCCTCAAGGACGACGGTGTCAGCTCCTTCAGCCCTCAGGACTTTGCTGTGGGTGGGTGCGTGTCCATCTACGGCCGCACCTACTTCCTGGTGGACGCCGATCCCTTCACTCGCAAGTGGTACGAGGAGAACCTGGGCATCACCCTGGCTGCACCCCTGCCCTACCCAGACGACCCCGTGGACACATACCGAGCCACCTTTGGGCTCACCAAGGGTGCTAAAGGTGTGGTTCTCTCGGGCTCACAACAGACAGAGCTGGCCTGTGTATCCCAGTCTGTGCTGCCAACGGCCTTGGCATTGATGCTAGCTGTGCAAAGTGTTCACGCTTGCTTGCGTGCAAGTGCTTATTCAAGCAGGAGGGCAGCTGAACGATGGAGCAAACACACCACACGCTTGCACACAACCATAAACAAGCTCCCAACACTTATTCGCTGCCTGTGCACTGCAGGCGGCACAATGAACCAACGCATGGATGATTTCAAGGGCTACATTGAGGCACGGCTCGGCAAGCCCTCCCACTTGCTAGAAGGAGACAAGCTGCGGCAATTCTTAGAAAATAACAGAAAGGTATGAGGGGCCCAGAAGAAGGTGGGGGAAGGGGTAGTGAGATTTTTCTGTTGTCTGACATACGTTTGATAAGGCCCTCAGCCCATTGGCTTGACTACCGCACAAATCGATCAAAGACCGCCTGTGTTAAAGTGTGAGTTCTGATTTCTGCCAGGCATTTCCAGTTGCATCCCCTTTCCCTACCCTCCTCAGAGCTCTCCAGTTCGCCAGTGAAAATCAGGCCTTTTGAGGCTCAAAGCCTGTCTTCATCTGAGCAACTTTTTGCTTGGGCAAAGTATATTCTGGTTGGGCAGTCAACACTCACGCAAGTAAGCTCCCGCTCCTGCTCACAGGTGCTGCGCTTCTGGTGTGTCTGGGATGACCGCCAGTCCATGTACGGAGACCGACGGCCCTACGTGCTGCACTACTTCCTTGAAGATGACACCGTGGAAATCCTGGAGCTGAATGAGAACAACTCTGGGCGTGACCCCTTCCCTGTGTTCCTCCGCCGCACCATGCTGCCAAAGTCCAACGTGCGTGGGGGCACATCCACCACCAACAAGGTCAAGAAGAAGGACTGCTACACGCCAGCAGACTTCCGGCTGGGGTCCTACATCAATGTGTTCAACCGCGACTTCCTCCTGCAGGACGCAGATCGCTACACAAAGGCCTGGTGCGTGGCCATGAGTGCAATGCACCCTGTATACCTAGCCTAAGTAGCTGTCCTTGTTGCAAGGTCGAAGCATGTCGCAGTGCGAGCGTTCCCTGGGGTGTCAAGACTGGGTGTGTGGCCTGCGAGCAAACAACCAAGGAAACGTGAATGCTGCTGTCGATTTCTGTCGCTGCCAGCTGCATGCTTGGAGCGAGCAACGATTAAATGCTGCTAAGTGCCCACAAGCAGTCTGCAGCTGGCTGAAGCGTTTTGAAGCCATTGTGGCCCTGTTCCTTGTCCTCCTGCAGCTGCCTGCAGCTGGGCCTGCAGGAGCTTTTTGCACTTTCCCGGGGTTGTTTGTGCTAATTCGGTGCGCGTGCCTGACCTGCACACAGGCTCATGGACAACCTGGGCTGGAGCGAGGAGGAGCTGCAGCCTGTGGAGATCCGTGAGCCTGAGTCCAGGCTGCCCAAGCCCGCCCTGCCCCCCTTCAACGGATTTGGAACACTGGATGACTCGCTCCAGAATTGCCTGTCGCTAGTGCCCAAACCGCCACGGCGCAACATGCACCGCCTGATGAACAAGGATAAGATCATCCTGCGCTTCACCGTGCGCATGGTGGACACAGACACCCACAAGCACACCCCCATCGACCTGCAGCGCCGCTTTGTGCTGTCCTACTTCATGATGGATGACACCATTCAGGTGCGTACACGTGCAGACATCCACCACCCTGCACAAATTGCTTTCTTCAGCCTCGGGGACCTACTGGTTCGTTAGAGCTTCGTGCTCTTTGCCTGTCCAGGTCTCATCTTGCCACTGCACTGATGGTTGGTGTAAGGTCACAAGTGTTTGAGCATGCTTGTCAACTCTTGCTAGCCTTCATGATGCCCAATGAATCACTGAGGCAATGCATATCCAGCAGTTATGTACGCTTCAATCCAAGGCTGTGGGCACTAGTTGGAGTCAGCAAGGTCAATGTGTTTTTGTGGAGTGAACCGTCTCATGTGCCATGCTCACTCACAGAAGTTCTTTTCCCATCTGTCCGTCCCTGCTGCAGGTGTTTGAGCCACCTGTCCGCAACAGTGGAATTGCTGGCGGCAAGTTCCTAGAGCGGCAGCCAGTGTACAAGCCCAACAGCGAAGATGTGTACACCTACACTGACCTGTACGTGGGTGCTACATTGGAGATCTTCAACCGCACCTTTGAGTTGACAGAGGCTGACGAATACACCTACACCTACATGGAGAACAACAAGCACGTGTTCATCATGGCTGACCACGAGGTGCTGCTCAAGAGCTTGAGAGCTCAGGTGGGTAATGGCTCAAACTGCCCAGCATTTGCTGTGCGGCAATTAAAAGAGTTTGCACTTTTGGGGGATTTAACAGTGGAGGGGAGGCAGTTGGTCCCACTGGGATGCCGGAATCAAAGCAATCAATGCACATGGGATGGACACTTGCTGTTTCCTGTTCGCAATAAGCTGCGCATGGTCCTGGATAGGCAGTCCTCATGAGCAAGCCAGAGCTGACCTTCATTGGCAACCGAAACCCCCCGTGCGTTCAACTCACTGAGCCTTGTCTGCACACGTCCAGCATGCTCACCCCTGCTTCCCCAATTCACATCATCTGCGCAGTCTGCTGGAAAGGAGGATGCTGTCCGCACAGCGCTCATTGAGTACGACAGAGATGGAAGCTGCAGGCTCAGTGGCGAAGACTTTGAGGCTGCTCTGCGCGCTGCTGGCCTGAAGGTCACCAGGCATCAAGCCATCAGCTTGAAGCGCCGCCTGGATAAGGACCGGTCCAACACGGTGCCGGTGCACGAGCTGCTGGCACTGCTAGGGATCTCAGACGAGTCTGGCAGCCAGTAGCAATGAGTGACGTGTTGCGTGTGTGTGTGTGAACGTGTTGGGGGGGCAGAATAAACTTGTGTGTGGGCATCACTGTGAGCGCACTTGCAGCCAAAACATGTACAGGAACTGGCTTCTAAGACACATGTGGCGTGTCTTGGCTCTCTCCTTTTGATTTGTTAACTTCTGTGCCGTTATTTCTGCGGACTTACATACATAATCATTTAGAGACGCCGCAGGCTCGCAGGCTCCCTTAGAACGAGCTCACTCTGAAACCACACTGATGTTGAGCTATGAAAAAGGGCTATAGTGAGCCAAGTCAATGGATTGAGCCATGGGATTTAGCGCAACACAACAGAAAACTGATTTCCACGCTGCGGGGAAAGGCGCGGCGTCTCTCCACCTCATAACCCAGTGCAGCCTTGCTAAAGTGATAACCAAAGAATGGCACTCCCCACCAAACTCCTCCAGCAGAGGTGTGGAGCTCCTCTCTTTTGTGAGGCTGCGGGCCCACCACCACGGCCGTTCTCTGCGAGACGGCGCCATGTCAGCTCACAGCCAAGCAGCACGCAGTCACTGAGTGGTCCAGCCCTTGCACGCAGCGCTTCACTGACCCACTTGCGGTCGTTACAGACAGCATGCCGCGCCAAAACAGCCAACAGTGAAGGCAAGCCAGGCATCAACTTTCGACTGTGTACACGCGCGCGCTCGCACGCACGTGCGCACACGCACACGTATACACACGCGTGCATGCACGCATGCATGCACGCACGCACGCGCACGCACACACACACGCACACACACACACTCCTTATTGTCATCATTCGTCTGTTGACCACACAGCAGGCAACTTTAACGTGAACGTTGACCCAGCCTACCTTGAAGGCGCCAGCTTCTTGAAGGTGAGGCTTCTGATGTGCTGCAGCCTCGTGGGAATCAAGGGTGAACAGGCCTGCAATCTTTACTCATTGCACGCACAGTCGCAGTAAAAAGGATATATGGCTTCAAGCTCCAGCTTTTGGTGCCTCTTCTTAAAATAAGCTCTTTACAGCTGCTCGCATGGCTGTGTTCAGTCATGTTGTCACCAACTTGCTATCATAAGATTTGCTTCTTTGTGCCTGCAGACGATCGGCTACACCAATCCAGCGGAAATTGCCAGGATCCTGGACGTTGCAATGAACAAAGAGTGGGTGACTGGCTGCATGGGGTTTGAAAAAATGAACCCTGCACAATTGTCAGCTTGGAGAGAGTAGCATTCTTGCTGTTAATAAGAACTGGAAAGAATTTCAGGTCGCTGCCTGCTCATTTTGCGGCACAGACGGAAGCATTGCAGATGGAGCTGAGTCTAAACAGATGGATGCACTGCTGTTACTCGTTCCTATTCAGCAAACAGTAACAGGCTCTCAGATGCTGCGCTCTTTGTTTGTATTGCAGTTCAATGTTCGCCGACTACCGATCAGGCAAACGGACCTCCAACTCCTCTGCTCGCCTCTTGAGCGTTAAGGTAAGTCTCTTTGTAAAGTGCCCACTGGAGTCACGGCTGCCTGTAAGAGTTTCAACCTAGTGCATTCTGTTGATGATGATTCAACCTCAGCTTGGGCCCAAATCTTTGCACAAGGCAATAGCCTGGTTGCACCCGCGCAGCACCTTGAACTTTTTTTCTCAATGTGTGCACCTTGGACTCTTCATGTGGTTGGACCTCGACCCTTTCATGGCTTTAAAACCACACACACAGGATGACATGGAACCCGTTGTAAACTACTTGCTAAGTAAAAAAATATCAAAGGGGGATATCCTGAAGGTGGGAACCGACGGGTGCTTTAACTGGTCCTGTTTTCACTTTTACATCGTTTTTGTTTCAAGTGTTAGGTTGTGTGTGTGAGGGAGGGCATGCCTGCAAACATGCGGGTAGGAGGTTAACCTTGAGCTTGATCAATCTTGGTCCCTTCTTTTCCTTGTTCAGGTCATTTCTGGGCATCCTGCCGTATTGAGCTACAGCATTGAGCACCGGTTGGAGCCTTTCTGGCAGTACATGGGGTCCCTGGGAGTAGATGTGAGTAGTGGGTCTTTGCCAACTGCCTGTGAATATGAGTGGTTGTACAGCAACAAACGCAGGGCAACATCGTTCTTTGATGCACGTTGACAGCACTAAGAGGAACTGAGAAAGAGGCAACAGAACAAACTGCTTGCTGTTCTTGGCCATGTTTTTGGTCGTGGTATTTCCAGCTCCTTACATTCTGATCAAAAGCACGGCATAGTGGATGCGCCTCCTTCAGCTGGGTGTGTATGCACGTTCCAACCTGTGCAGGAGGATCGCATTGCTGCAGCTGTCGCGGCCCGCCCATCATTGCTGGGCCTAGAGGTCAACGTCAACCTTGAGAAGATCGTAGGCTACCTGAAATACGTGGAAACCCCACCTGATCAAATCGTGAAGTACATTCTTGAGTCTATCTAGCTGAAAGTCAGTACCTGGCTTTCAGATGGGTTTTTGGTCGACCATGCAGGAACAAACTGCTGCAATCACAGTGCCAGCTGGCTCAATCGAGCTTGCTCCCAGACCCATGCGCGCTTGAACTTTGACCAGCAAGTCTTGTCTCCCGCAGCTCTAGTGTTCTCGGTTTGTGCACCCTGTGCCTGTGCCTTTCCTTTTTGTGTTTTCCGAGCTTTGGCCAGCATAGGGATGTGCAATTGGCCTGTGTAAGTCAATGGAGCATCTGGAGAGCTCTCCAACGTGTAACCCTCTGGCACCTGACCCTACCCCCTGCCCACACCCACGAAGTCCATCATGAGTAAGATTGAAGACCAGTGACGGTTCAGTTGCATGCAGACTCTGCAAGCTGCGAGTTGACTCGATTTCCAGAATCAGTTGAAGTCAGATTCCTACACCTACCTGTTTAGTTCTATTTATTGCTTGCAGCCTTGCTCTTCACACACTGCCTGCATCATCCGCCATTCTCTGTCGAGGACTCAAGATGCGCTTCAGGCTGGGTTGGGCGGTCCTCTTCCTGGCGGTGAGTAGGATGGCACCCAGAGGCTCACTGCCGCGCACCTGCGCGCGCACTCCCCTGGCTCACATGTGGGCATGCTTGCATGTGAGCATGCTTACATGTGTCTGTGTGCATCTTTGGGTGCGTGGCTCGCGTAAGCGTGTTCATCCGTGACATGCACTCACACACATGAAGATATCTTCATGTGAGATAGTGCCGCGATGTTGCTGTGCCCTGTGCGCCACGCTGCTGTGCGCCTGGCACAGCAGTTGGTTGCCCTGCAAATGCGCCCTGTTTTGGGTCTCCTGGGGAGCGGGAAGGCGACGGGGACGCGCCTTAGAGTGTCGGGACCTGAGTCAGACTTGCAACCTTGCTTCTCCCCTGCTCTCGTCTCCCCTGGGAGCGCTTGCCCTGTGGGAGTGCACAGTGACCGCGCCCCCTCAGCTTGGTAGTGCCATAGTGGAGGAGGGGGGCCGGGTAGGGAAGGGCGGTCCATCTCGGAACCGAGACTGACAGATTGTCGGCTTCCAATGCCCTTCCCCTGCGCACTCAGCTGCACGAACCTCCCCCCACCCTGAATACCCTTTCTGACTTCCCCATGCCACAAGCGCAGACACGCACTCAAGCACACTGGCATGCACACATGCAGGCATTGGCGGTCACAAGTGCAGACCACAACTCCACACACCCCCCTGAGGACAATCCTCCACAGGAAGTACGTGATCGTGACTTCTGCGGTGTTCAGGTGTGTGGCTAAGCAGAAAGATCTGTCCTCATCACCCACAAGGAGGAGCTGATCAGCTACTGCACTCAAATCAGCCTCATTGAACCCTTTTTGGCATAAAGCATCGCCTGGACGCGCAGCCTCAAACGCAGGAGTTGTTGCAATGCCCCAGACTGCCTGCTTGACAAGCTGCTATTCTCCATTTTCAAATTACCTCAAACAACTTTGTTGACAGTGCCTTCCCGCACAACTTCCGTCTTGCAGTGCTGCAGGACACAGGAGTGCGTGGAGTTGTACGCTGGAAGGAATGTCACCACTGCCTGTGTCGAGGCCCTTACACAGATTGACCCTCGCTCTGGACCAGTGAGTGGTGGCACTATGGAGTTGGCAGCTTGGGCATGTAGGACCCCCTGTGCAATTCTGCTGCAAAGGCAACATCAGCCCCTGAAACAGCCCCCGAAATCTTGGCTTTTTCCTGAGTCACTGCCGATAACCAGCTGCATTCTCTGGTTTCCTTTTCACCTTTCTTTGATCTACTGCTCTGATCACACAGGCAGAGGCATGCGGAACTTGCATTCAGGGGGCCTTCAGGTCAAATGTTACCATGAATGAGACTTCTGAGATGGAAAGTATTGCGGGTGAGGTGCAGTTACCAAGCTGCAAACACCTGTGCACCTTGTCCTTGACATCAATTTTGCTTGGTCAATGCTCCTGACACTTTCCTGCCCACAAGAAGTGACCGAAAATGCTGCCAGTATACCATTTTGCTCCTTGTGCGCCTCTCACGCAGACCTGGTTGATCCTGAGGCTCTCAAGGGATGCTGCGGTGAGTGGGGAATAGTTGGTGTATATGCCAGTTGGCATTGACAGCATTAATTGACGAGTTTCCTCAGTTTGAGGGTGCCAACAAGTGAAACACTCGGGTCAGGAAGAATAGTTTCCTGTTCACTGTCTTTGTTTATTCAAGCTCTTGTTTGCTTTGATCAATTTGCCTAGAGCGAAATTCAGGGGCTGGGCTGCAGTGATTAATACACAGCTTCGGAAAGAAAGCTGCTATTCCATCTTCTCACCTGCAGGCCTTGGCTGCCCCGAGTACGGAAGTCAGTTCATTGATGCGTATGAGGCCTGCAACAACACCCTCCCTGGCAGTAATGTCGGCCCACAGCTCATCAATGCATTCAAAGAGATAATCAAGATGTTTGAGGATGTGAGTGTCTTGCGTTTATGCATGGATCAAGACAGCACTGGTGCTCAATATGCCTCCCTTTGCTTGTGCTGTCCCCAGCTTCTGCTGCTGTCTCTGCTGCACAATGAGGAGTGTATGTTGGATCACAGGAAGCCCTTGCATGTTTTCTGGTCATTTCAGTGTCACATCTTGCATCTTCCTGCCTTGCCCACAGCAATGTGACCTTGTTGGGGACGATTGGCCCTACGACCCTTTGTGTGCTCCGAGGCGTGAGGAGGTGGCCCCTGCTGGTGGAATGAAGGTGAGTTTCAACCCAACTGGGCTCTTGCTCAGGCTGATGGCCTACCTGTCCGTGTGACACCTCGACAAGGTAGGACGCTTGCGCAAACTATAAGTTAGACTTACTTTCAGAACTGCACCTCTTTAATAAGGTTTTGCGGGAGTTTTCCTCAGGCTGGAGCCCCAAAAGGCTGTCAAGCCGTGGCTCAGCACAGATACCTCCACTCCACGTGCAGGTCTGCAGTGCTGACAACGATCCTCACGTCAACACCTTTGCTGGCAACAGAATCACATGCAACTCAACTGGAGAGATGCTGCTGTTGGAGAATGACTACTTCAACATCACTGCCGTAGGAGCTCCCGTGCCAATTGCTGAGGTGAGCTTGGGGGGTTCCTGAACAACAAACTCTTAAACTTGACCTTCATGAGAACTCTATGCACAGGCATGCAGTCTACACTTCAATGAATGCAGACGCATTTTGCTTCAGTGCATATGCACAGCAGCTGCAACATCCAGATCTTACGTATGCTTCCCCCTGCAGGGTGCGGCGTTCAGGGGGGCCAGCATCCTTAAGTCTGTGACATTCACGTACAAGAATGAGGAGTGCACTACATTCCCTAACAATGCAACCAGTCTGACAGTGGATAGCGCCTTCCTGGGAGACATTCCACACCACTCCATTCAGGAGCCAAAGCTGTGGACCACAGGTGTGATTGGAAGTACTAGAAATGGCCGCATCCATTCAGCGTTGTATGTGATGTCAGAGGAGAGAAAGCAGAAAAGAATCTCAAGGGGAAAGAGGGGGGGGGGGAGAGGAGGGGACAAGCTACAGGGAATGTTTGAGCTTGCTTTGTGTTACAACACACCCATGAAGGAGAGTATCCTGCATAAACGCTCAGCAGATCAAAGAGGTGTTAGCACCGCACACACCAGCACACAGCCAGCCCGTACCTTCTCTTGCACCTGTGCAGTGATCATCAGGAAGTTCAATATGTTTGACGGCACTGACTACCTGACTGTCCGGATTCTGACCCCCTACCACGCAGTGAGTGCTTTGGCAAATACACTGGAATAGGGTCTACTTATCACACTTGCAAGGATCCCCGCAAGGTCAGCTGCCTGCGCAATCTACGTTGGTTTCCATGCAGAAGAATGGAGCTGCTGCTCTGCTTCAGGATCTCTATGATGGAACTTGTTTGTACAGGTTGATCTTTTTACAGGCTGTTGTGAAGAAGCAAGCTTGCAAGTATCTGGGCAAAAATGCACAGTGAGCTCATGCTCTTTCCTGGAAAAGAATGATCTTCTCTTTCACACACAGGGCTCGGGCATCTGTGTGGATGGGTGCAGAGAGGATGAGATTGATCTTGCCTCCTTTTTCAACAGCCGGCGCAAGCTGTTGCAGGCACCCACAGAGTCCGAGGTGAGCTCTGATGACACATGTGTTGAGGCGCGCCCTAAGTTGCCAAGTAACTGAGCAGTGTGAGCAGAGTTTCATGTCACCCTGTTTCCACCACATTGGAGATCAGAGTATCACACCCACCCATGCACACACACATGCATGCATGCATGCATGCACACATGTGCCTGCCTTCAGGCAAGGACTGCATGCGAGAATGCCGGCGTTGAGGACGAGTTCTTGGATACCTGCGTGTTCGATGTCGTGAGCACTGGCGATGAGACAAGCTTCACGGTGAGTAAAAGCTTGTAAAAGTAGCTGTGCAATCCATTTTAACACTCCTGATGCAAGACTGCCAGTGCCAGCTTCATTGAAGCAGGTTAGTGGTGTCCCGCCCAGCTTGTGAGAGCCTTTCCTTGCCCTGCTCTGTTGCGCAGACCTCTGCAAAGGAAGCTGCTGAAGATTATGCAGAGTCACTTGAAAAGGCCCAACAGAACAACCAGGAATTCCAGGCTGCAGTGGATGGTGGTGACGACGAAACCAGCCCATCTTCTTCTCCTCCAGAGGGGGACGCAGGTGCCTTGGGCCATGCCTACAGTGTGGCTGCCCTGCTGCTTGCCATGCTGGGCGCTGCTGCCCTGTCGTGGGCCTGAGCCCTCTTCAGCATGCATGACAGGCAGAGGGCATTTCTCTGCTCAGTTGTGTGAGCGCTCGCTGTGACCAGTGACTGCTGCATGGAACGTACTGTTGAAATTTTCCCAGATTATGATGTCTGAGCTTGATATTGATTGATTAATGCTTGTCTCTTCGTGAGACTTAGGAGGTATTGGAAGAACTTGTGTGTGTGTGGTACTTCAATGGAGTATAAAGAGCCTTGTCTGCTCTGCAAAGTTTGGTTAGCCTGGAGTGTTGGTGGATGGCCCTCTTGGCTTCAGTAGACCACTAGGTGCAACAGGTCATCTATAGTGGAAGAATTGCAAAGGCTAGTGCTGGTCGGTGTCAAATATTCTTCCTGTTCATGGCTCACGAGGTTGACCAGTTACTGTGAATGCTGGTGCTACAATTCTCCTGTCTTTCTGGACTGAACACTGCGATGCTTGCGACATACTGGTACAGCTTTCTTCCTCCTGTGTGTGCTTGTGCACGTGCCTTGCTCAGTGATCTGTATATAGGTGATAAGTGGCTGTGGGACTTGTCTGGCACCAGGATTGAACTGCCTCCTTGCTTGCTTGGTAATTGTGTGCTATGTTTCCTTGTCATGGTTAATCTTAGGTGGTTGATGTAAGTGCTCTCTGTACTTGAAGCTTGCTCACGTGTATGAGCTGCAAGTGGTTGATTGATGCTTACACGAGGCCAAGGAAATAGCGATTTCCTACGCTGGCCTCTCCAGCATCCTTAAAGGGCTCAAAAGCGTTTGTCATGTCAGCCCCTACCTTGGAGCACAGTAGGGGTCACGAGGCCAGTCATCCACAGGGTCGCACTCCTGAGCACAACAGGCAGGAAATGGCTGAAATTGCCACAGAATTCCAACCACCCGACCTATCGCTCCACCTTAATTGCGCTGATGTTCATTTAATGTGAGGACATTGCTAAACACCTCTTGTCCAAATTGGGCCCGTAGAAGGCAAGTTGCAGAAGATTGGCCCATTCAAAATGAGAAACAACCCTGATGCTACAGTATTTGCAGATTGGGCTCGTGCCCAATGGCTGGCGACCTTTGAGAAAATTAGGGAGTAGATGAGCTCAAAGGCCGCCAGACATTGGACAATTTTAAGGGCTACATTTTGGCAGGGTGCATTGATGTTGATTTTGGAAGTTAAAAAAAGGAATCCACATATCACCGCACACCAAAAATAGGAGCCTCACCTCCTCAAGTTTGTCAGTGATGTTCCTGTATGCGGTTATATAGATGTCAGGTATGTCCTGGCCAAGAACTGAGCCGCCACACTTGTCGAATGCACCAACGTATTGATTGTAGTGCTCAGCACAACCAAGACCTGCAGAAGAGTCCACAACTGCCACCGTTGAAGCAGACATTGCCGCAAAAGCTGAAGCACAATTTGCTAGCAATTCCAAAAGATTACATCCAGAAAACATTATCATAGTGTTGTGGCAAAAGTTTGATTTGCTGTGAGCAAATACATACAAATGCAAATGGACTCACCACAGCAGTTCTTGTAGTCAGTGGATTCAATGAGCTCTGCGTTGTGTACACGATGCAGGTACCAGTATGAACATACTGATCTTGGATTCTCACGGAGGCGTGATGCAACTGCCATGAGGACTTAACAATGTGCTAGCGTTCATGTAAGCAGGCTGGCAGGCACAGCAAAGCAGGAGGCAAGACAGCCCAAAATACTGCAGTGCACTCGTGCAAGAGCCTTGCCCTACCTTCCAGGTATCCTCTGCGCTCCTGATCTGGCTCAATGTCCTCACTGTTTATATTGGCATTGGAGAAGGCTTGCGACGCACACGAATTGCATGCGGTTGCCTGCTCACAAGAGTCCAGCAAAGCAGTGCCGAGGATCTGAGCTTGCAGTGCTCGTATCCTCTTGTTGTGCAGGGCATTGATGCTGCAGGTATCTGAGGCAGGCGCAGAGCGGAAGGAGGCACTGACCTCAAGAAAAAGGCCAAAGGCAAGCAGAAGAGTGGCCAAGGCACTCACTCGTCCAGCACGGGGATCGATCTCGGCTAACGCCTGAACGCATTCGGTCGTGACGTTGCTGCCGGTGAAGCGTGCCACGCAGTCCACTGATCGGCAGCACTGCACCAGAGACCAAGAGAAGGAAGGAAGAACAACGTTGAGCTGGCATGCTTTTGTGGGCTGCCCCTTCCCACTGAGCTTCAGACCGGTAGCCTGGGGCAGAGAGCCCTCTCTACTTATCATTCTGAGACCACTTCAACACCCCCCCCTCCAGGTCTCTTTTCAAATGAGACCTGGTACCCCTTAACCTACCCGCACGTTATTGCAGCTTCTGTTGGCCTCTTCTCCGTCTGTGCTATTCTGGTTTTGTGCACTCGCTGAGGATGCCATGGCCTGCGGGTGCAAGTGCATGTGCAGATATGCATATCTGTGTGTACACGCAAGAGCGCATTGCTGCATGTGCTCTTGGTCAGGAGAAAGCACTTGCAAGTGCCGCGACATGCCTTGCACAGAGAAGAAGGCAGCAGTGTTGCAGGCAGTCTGCCCCCAAGGCTGCAGCAGCTTTGCTTTCCAACACAGTGGGCAAAGTCCATGATGGAAGGAGAGAGCAAGGGAGGATGGGAGAGGCTGGAGCTCTTGGGATTGCATGTGAAGCTGGAATGAAGATCAATCCCAGTCCCAGGACGCGGCCCCCCGCACAACCACTGTGTGCGACGCCCTCAGTTGCAGAGCCCTTGGGCTCTGGCCTCGCGCAGCTGCTTGAGCCAAAGTGCCCACACGAGTGTGCAAGCGGGGGGGGGCAAGGGGGGCAAGAGGCAGCAGCGACACTCACCACCAGCACCAAAAGGGCACACAGAGCTGGCGGTCTCATTCGTGTTTGCTTGCTTGGAAGATGCCGGCAATGCCCGCAACTGCTTGGTGAACGCGAATTTCTTGTTACTGCGGAGCCTTTAACGAGCAAGGGTTTTCTGCAGCTTCCTTGCTAAAAATGAAGCTGAAGGTGAGAGAAAGGGAAGCTGAAGGCCCCTTCCCCCCCTCCCCCAAAGCAGCAAACTGATTGCCCGGGCGATCCATTCTTTGCCAGGGGTGGCGCAACACACAAGCAATGCCTGCACACGCTGGAGCAGTCGTTCTTTCTAAGGGCACATGCGTGCAAACACAGGCTAGGCTGGTGCAAGTACTGCGGAGGCCCTTTGAGTAAAGAGAGAGTCAGATGAATCAAGCAAGCGATCCGAAGTGCCAATGAAGTCATGAAACAAGGTGTCCATCAACACAGTTTTTGCAACCCAGCAGGCGTGGCACAGGTGGCCCCTGGCCCTTGTTAGCGTTGCCAGGTGCGTAACTTGCACTGCACAAACACACACATGAGGGTGTGCGTGTCTGGGCGCACGCACGCACACACACACACACACACACACACACACACACACACACACACACACACACACGCACACACGCACGCACACGCACATACTCGCG
>QFBH01000736.1:4164-22785 GCA_004335885.1 Dunaliella sp. M2 | reverse complement strand
GCGTGCGTGCATGCATGCGCGCGTGCGTGCGTGCGAATCCACGCCAATGCTGCAGCACAGCTGAAGCAGTTAAATGCGCCAAACTTACAGCTTTTCACTCACTCCTGCGAAAAAAACGTGCCGTTTCTCAAGTCTTTCCCTTTTTTTTTCGGAAGGGTTGCTGATGAGGAAACGGGTGGAGTCGACCAGCATCACAATAATCATTTTCCCCATGTGTAAGTGACCTCCTGGAACCTTACCTTGTGTGGCTAAACTGGATTGCACAGGAGGAGCATGGTTGCTGTACGTGTGTTACCTTTATGTCCTGAACTGTGATTGTGATTAGGCGATCTCCAAGATATTTATAGTGTATTGCATGATTTGGCGGGTTTCTGATCTCCCCAAGTCAGGTCATTCAGATGTGATATCTGAAAAATATTCAATGTATTGCAGCGTATCACGGGTAACACGTTGGATAACTTGGGCTCTTATGCTTGCAAT
Source organism: Dunaliella sp. M2 (assembly GCA_004335885.1). NCBI lineage: Eukaryota > Viridiplantae > Chlorophyta > Chlorophyceae > Chlamydomonadales > Dunaliellaceae > Dunaliella > Dunaliella sp. M2. Next base: position 22,305 of record QFBH01000736.1, on the reverse strand, counting down.
GAGCCCGGCGGGTTCCCGATATTCCGAAAGTAATTGAGATGAGTGGTTTTCTGAAAAAATATTCAGCGTGTTTCAGCATATCACGGGTGACGCGTTAGCAACACATTGTAGAGGACTTGGGCTCTTATGCTTGCAATGAGCCCACGGCTTCCTGACCTTCCAAGTCAGCTCATATCAGTGACATCTGAAACTTATTCAGCGTATCACTGGTGATGCGTAGCAACACGCTTTCCAAGTTTGAGATGTTTTGTTTTTTATGTCAGTGGAATGGTCCTCACTGAATTTAAATGAATAATGAATCAGAGAACACTCTTACTGATAGAATGTAGCTATGTCTTGGTCGGTAACACGCGTACCATGCATGCGTGTCACGGGGGGTTAATCAGAGAAACATGATATTTGTGAAAATATTATCATAAAAGAATGAATATCTTATTCCTAGCAAATTTGGCGTGTTTATATATTGTATTCCCTCACAACTAAGCCCACACGCACGTTTTGAACAATACAACACATGCTTTTCCGCCTGAAGGAACGACATGATGATCTCTTTCCACATGCATGTTTCAGGCACCATGAGCGACAAAAAGTATCACACCTACGCTCGAGAAAAGAATGAAGTCAACTGGACACGTTCCATCAATGAGGAATATAATGACGGGGATGTTGCAAAAGGGTGAGCCGACCAGCTTGCCTTTCAGTTCCCAAGCAAAGTCTTTCCTTTTACACAGTCAATCAAAGGGATGTGCAACATTTCAAAGTTGCTTTTCTATTACTATTTGAAGATTTTCTAGTATTTTTGGTGAGTTATCCTAAGAAGTTTTTGAGAAGTCGTTGCTAGGCATTTCTGCTGGTATTTCCTGAGTTTCTCCCTTGTTGTAATATATAAGGCTGCATAAAGTCTGCACTGGACCTGCCCCAGCAGAGCTGCCGCTGGTGCGTACTGGTCCTGCCCTTACGTTGCACTTGGTAGCAGAGCAGAGTTGCGCAGATGCAACGATCAGGACTTTCTTTATTAATACCATCTTTTGATCGGGCGTATTCTGCATTCTTGTTTGCCTCGTGCATCATGCACAACCAGGGCGATTCAATTGATGCACTCCATTGCGACATGCTGTCATGTTGAACGACATTAATTTCTTGAGTTCGTCAGCAGTTCGTGAGCTGAGCTGAAGCTCTGGGCTCTAACCCTCAAGAGGGCTACAAGAGGGTTAGACGGATAGGCACTGCTCGACCTCACGGCGTGCAGGATGGATCCTTGCATTGTTAAAGGGAGCAATCAACCACTCTTCTCCAGGGTAGCCAGCATCCTTGAGTTTCATGGAACCCAATTTTCACAGATCCCTCTCTAGAGGGCGAGGCACTGGTAGATTTCAGAGAGAATGGATGCAACAGTGCATTCATGCATGAGAATGCTCTCAAGAGTGTGTGAGCACTGTTAGATCAATACTTTGAGGTCATGGAGCCCTTATAGAGGGTTAGGCGAAGCCAGTTTGCACTACCATTGAGAAAGAGCATGATGTTAAGCATGCGTGCGTGTGCAAGCGTGTGTGTTTGTGTGTGTACGTGCATGCGTGCGCTTGCGCGTGTGCATGCGCATGTGCGTGTGCGTGTGTGTGTGTGTGTGTGCGTGTGTGTGTGTGTGTGCATGCGTGTGGGCGTGTGCATGCATGCAAATGCGTGCGCAACTGCGTATGCTGCTTGAAAACGTAAGCTGACACACTGCTGCTTGGAGCCTGCCACCAGTCTCACTTTTCCACCGGACTGCCCGTTTAATTGCGTTTGGATGTGTGCATGTGCGTATGTGTGTGTGTCTGTGTGCGTGTGTGTGTTTAACATTGGACATTAAACTGAATATTAGTTTGAGGATATGGCCTGAAAGGATAAGCCTGAGAGATTTTCAACTGTTGGGTGGCCTGCCACACATTTCAAAATCAAGAAAGGAATTTCTGGCTCATGGCAGCGCAGAAGCTGAGAAGCCAGCTTACTTTCCCTGCTGGGCACCCACTTACTGCAGCAGAAGCTGAGAACGAGTACACCTACTACAGGCAATTGAAGGCCAGGAGAACCGGTAGGTCATGCGTAAGCACACTCGCGCTCGTGCACACACACACACACACACACACACGCATGCGCGCACACGCACACAAGCGCATATGCAACGCATCTCTCTGTGCGCCCATGAATCTGCTCGTGCAGTTGATGCGGCATTCTCTAATGCTGAAGAAGAAACGCACATGGACTGCCGCAAGGGCATTGTGCAAAGTGCAGCTGCTTCTGCTCTGGGCCTGCCACCGCAGGTAAGCTCGCATGCATGGCACCCTAGGCCTCTGCCTTGTATGATGTCGCACAAAACGCACATCCATGTGCGCGCGATAGCTTGTTTGCACACGCAAAGTGAGGCACACACATGTGTACGCTTGCCCACGCGCATGTTCTAGCAAGCTCACGCTGGCGCACACAAGAGTACACTTTAACGCAAGCACAAGATGGCCTGCAAGCTCGTCCACACATGCACGCGCGCTGAAAAGGGCCGCCAGTCATCCGTATTCCATCCTATTGCAGTGATTGAGGCAAAATTATGCGTAGGGGTGTTGGCAGGGAAGGGCTTCGCTACCCAGCATCACATAAAAAGCGTCCTGTGTTTCATCTCTGGCATTCTAAAGCTGCTCTGATGATGGCTAACAGCTCATCAAACCATTCACTGCTAGTGTGTTGTGACACGCAACGCCTGCAGGGAGTCCCACAGTTGCTGCAGGCACTCCTGCAAGGGCAACAGGCCATCCAGCAGGATGTTGCCATGCTGCGTGCTAGCCAGGTCAACGTGCGCATCAGGCGCAACAACCGCACAAGCTTCCAATCACTAGATGTCAATGCACCTCTGGCGCCAGTTCAGGAACGCGTCTCTAAAGTGACAGCAAGCATTTCTAGGTCGATGGATCTCCATTTTCGGACCAAAAACTACTTTTAGTCTAAGGATACAGGCCTGACAAACATGAGGTCGGGCCATCCAAGTGCGGCAAACTCTAATGCGGAATTTTTCATCCACTGAATGCCCTTTTTCATGCATGCATTCTCTCTTTCTGCCTATAGCATTCCAAGCAACCCCACATGCTTGCTTGCAGATTGAGAACCCTGTGCCTGGGCTGGCACCCGCTGGGCAGGTCCCCAACTTTGGAGCGATGCCTTTCCCCGCCAATGTCTGCACCTTCCGCCACATCAACCAGCACCACCAGGTAGACGCCATCGCAAATGCCTATGGCCTGCACCTACAGCAGCCCCTGGTCATGAATAAGTTGGTGGAGCTGGAGCGCTTCTTGAGCGTAAATCCTTGACAGCATGGATCTCTCTTCATGCTAGCAAGCTTGTGAGTACACCTTCCCCTTGGGAAGGTTGGTATCAGTACATACAGGTGTCAATGTACAGGATTACAAGAGTCTAATGTTTACAATAGGGGTTTAGCTTGGCTTCTACTGGGAGATTTTAATTCATTTCAGCGCAGCTGCCAGCTCCCTGGGTGTGTTCTGTAAGCCTTCTGCCTTAGGCCCCATCCCGTGTGAAAGCAAGGCTTGCCCTCTCTTTGAAGGAGGTTGATGGTGGCTTTCAGGTCGTGTGCAATACGTGGTCTGACTGGAGGGGGGTGGGGTTCCACGATGCAGTACGTAACATCTCATCAATAGAAAAGCTGTCATCTGTACACGTTTTTGCCGTGGGTAGTGTCGTTGATACGCACTCTCTTTGCTCCTTTCTGCTTTGTTTCGGTTGGGCGTAAGGGATAACGTAAATTCATTCGTAATTTATCGCCCTGTAGCCCCCCCGTTAATTTATCGTAAAATATAGACCCCATTATTAATTTAATCGTATGAAATATCGTAGATCATCCACGTTAAAGCTACAGATCGGCTATAGACCTAGCTACAACAGCTACATGGGGTCACAGTAAATTACGAAAAAATTTCAAAGCTACACCATTCACATTTTACGCTGAAAGCTACAGATGGTACACACAAAGCTACAAGCTTTATTACCCTGATATACAAGGGGTCGCCGCGGGCCTGATAAGGCCCATCTATCAAACAATATGACATTTTTTTACGCCCATTAACGCCATTTATAAATTAGCGTTTATTAACGCAATAATGTGTGCATTCGTCAATCAACGCCCACAAAAACAGTAGGCTATCAACCTTGCTGAAACTACAGGAAATTTCTTTNNTTGGGAACATTATCTGACATATCTGCTATATACTAAAAATTTACAATGAATTTATATGAATATTTCACTTCTTACCCGAAACGTGTCACCGCTATCACAAATGTGACACGCTCAGCGTGTTACCAAACCTAGCGTGTTCCCTTCAGGCATTGGCGCTGGCCTCTTTGGCAACTCGCTGTGTTCATCACAGCCATGCACACAGCCACCCTCTGCTGCCCCAGCTGGGCTTGCAGGTGAGGCATGGGTGCTGTGCTGTGGGGGCGTGGTGTGTTTGTTGAGGGGTGGGGCAGCCAATGCCCTCCTTGAGAGTGTGTTGTGCTGCTATGGCCCCTGAGCTGGACATGTGTAAGTAAATAAATAAATGCACTTAAACACAGGGTCGGCCACGCAAGCTGGCCTACCTGGTGCGACGGGCAGTGCTGAAGTTTCACAGCTACAATCGGCCTTGGGTTGGCTTGGGGAGCAGATGCAGTTGCGGTAGTTGCCCTCGTCTAGCTCTTTGGCGGGTGAGAAGAAGTTGCAGCTCTGCATCTGCATGCTTTCTGCATATTCCCTCCCTTTCAAGCAGCTTGCAATTGCAGTTCTCCTACATCCAAACCAGGCTCTGCATGTGTAAATGCAGGCAATGCATCGTGTGATGTCCCCACGCCTGCAAGGCCCGCGCTGGGTGACATCACGAATGCGGCTACGCAGCTGTGCGCTTCCACATCTGCCAGTAAGTTCAAGATTTAGCATATTGCTCCTCTTGGCAAAAATGCCTGTAGGTGTTGTTTTGGATTAGGGACACGACGTACACAGCGAATCCAAGAAGCAACCCATCAACTTAGTTACGAACCGTCATTTCGTACAATTACACTTGGACAGGTGCCCAACCAGGCATCATCCATGGGGTCTCAGGCTTCCCTTTGCACTTCTTGGACAGGTGCAATCAGGTTAGTCTTATTGGATGTTTGTGGTGCTCTTCCTGAAATGATGACAAACACTTGAATAAGAGAAAATAACTTTTCTTCTGCAGGTACCCGCTGGTCTCAAACAACCAGACCTGGACAAGAACTGGCTGGATGACCTGCTCATTTTTGAGTATGGGTGCATCTTGCAGCGGCACTGCAGTGGCTTTGAGGTAGTGGACCCCCTCAAGTTCACCCACAAGATCTGCAAGGGCGAGATACCAACTTCATTCTCCTCACCAGGGAAACAGTCCACGCTCATTGCTGTGCCATTTCACTATGAGAAGCACTGGATGTTGTTCTTAGTCAACACAGTGGACGGCACAGTGACGTTCATGGATCCACTGCTGGGGAGCAGAGGGCGCGGACGGGTGCGTCTGCTGTCTTACTTGTCTCTTACAGCTTTATGTGGACGCTTGTTGAAGCTTTGTTTTGTTGTGATCAAAATTGCATTGCTGAACATGACAAATCAGACCCATTGCGTGCATGATTGCACGCGCGCGTACACACACAAGCATGCATGCACGCACACGCAGCCCTGCCTACACTTTACATCATTGGTACAACAGCCCTTCTGGCTTGCCTACTTACACATCAACCTCATCATCTGGCCCATCCAGACCATCATCAGCCATCCAGTCCACCATTGGGGTTTCATCATCATCATCATCCCCTTCTTCTTCTGGGGCCACTTCTGGCTCAGCTGGCTGGCTCTCTTCACCCTTGAGCTTGCAATTTAAAGCCACCATCTCCGAGAGCCTTGCACCAAAGGCAGCCTTCTTTTCTGACAACTTCACCAGCTTCCCTTGCATCACTTGCTTGTTAGCAAAACCCATTGCGCTCACCTCAATCTCTTCACGCAAGCGCGCCGACTCGCGCTCACACTCTCTCACATAGTAGCGGTAAAAAACTCTGCATCGCCAGCCTCCCTCACCACCACCTCCTTTTCCTCACGTGCATGCAAGAATCGCTGCCTTGCACGCTCTACCTCAGAAACGCGCCAGTGCAAACACCACGGTACCTCATGGAGGACGCTCTCCACAGTGAACTTTGAGGCATCGTACGATGGAGCCCACATGAAACATGGGACCTGATGCCTTGACTGGAGCTCCTCAGTTGCTTTGCTCAGCTGGATCTGCTTGTTGCTCTTCTGTTTGCTGAAAAGCTGAACCTCATGCCGGTTGTTGGTGATGTTGCGCTTGGTGATGACCTCGACGAGCTTGTTGATTGCACTTGCTAGGTCCTCCACCTTGAGCTGCATGCGCTGCACATGGTGTGTCTTTAGCTGCGCCAAGGTCTGCTGATACAGGAAGTCTGTGGGCTGCCATCGATGACCAAGGTTCATGCTCCGTTCTTTTGCCACAACCTGAGAAAGAAGCAATGAGTGAGAAGAAGAGTGGGAAGGGGAAAGGAGAAGGTTGCAAAGCAGCAAGCCCCCAAGCACACAGGACCTAACACAACTTATAAACCAAGCACACCTGCTTTTCTATCTGAGCTCGCCAACTGAGGCTGAGGTGCGGTGACTGCAACTGTAGCAACTTATGGGCATACTTGTGCGCAACAAAGCAAAGCTTACAAGCACCTAACCCCCAACGCTAGCTTCACAGCGTAGGAAGCAACATGGACAGACCACAAAACCACTCTGCAGGTGATGAACCGAGCAGCACGGATAGGTGGGCTTGCAAAAAGTGGGCAGGTGTGTCAGCAAGCTCATGAGATGCCTGGCATTCTTTAACTGTTTGTGGGGCCGAGAAGCTTGCGGCTCTGCCAGTATACACTGGGTGCTGCTAGAAAGATATCACCTTGTCATGCCATTGCTGTACATCATAACAATGAACACCAGTTATGTTCTGCCATGGATTGTGTCGCTCTCTCCCTGAAGGATCTCTTGCACATGAAATTGGATCTGCTGCATCAATCTCTGTAGTTTTTCCTCTGTTGCTTGTTCCTCTGGCAGGTCCTGTGCTCAGAGAACACCTATAGTGAGGCGCTGACAGAGCTCAACTTGACGGACCCCAACAATGTAGGACCAAGGGACCTGGTTCAGGAGGACGGAGAGGGGATCGCACCTCTCAAGGAGCGAGACGTGGTGGCGACGATGATCGGCCCACACAGGCTGAAAGGTATCCAGGTTTGAACTGGGGGGGAGGGGACATACACGTGTGTAAGCTTGCCTGTCCTTTCATGGTGACCTGTCTGCCAGTTGGCAAAGAATGTTTGAGTAAAGCCTGCCGATAAAAGGTTTGTTTGCTGTGCTTTTACTTGGGATTAAACTACAACAGTTCAGGCAACAAGTCAGCCTGTGCGTCAATGTGCGCAGGAGCCTATTAATATTTACCACTGCATGTGAGGACAAAAACAATGAGGGTACCAATAATGGGTCAGAAGGTGAGAAGATGGAACCTGGTTGCGTCAATAGTGATTGCTTTCCGTGCCGCGTGGAAGGTGAGCATCCTACACAAGTCATGTGAGTGTTGTGTGCCCCTGACTACCAAAAAAAAGCTTACATGGGATCTACTTATTATGGCTGGCTGTAGATGCCCAGCACATTCATGCTTGCCACTACTATGGTGCAAGTACAGCTTTAGTGTGCATCGCACATGCCAAGACATGAGTATGGAGGGGAGAGTAATTCATTGTCCGGACAGACTAATGAGTGCATAAAACATGCTGATTTGAGGCTGGGTTTGGAGAAAGTGCACAGTGCATTGGCATAAGTACTCGTGTATGCAAAATACCGCAAAGGCCACATGCTTGCATGTTGCTCAGCTTGGGCCTCTTGCTGCCTGGGCTGAATGGAATGTTGGGCATGCATAATGGATTGAAAGATAAAGGTTGCAGTGGCTCTACGTTGAGAGGTCAGGATGAATGGAATGCTGGTCGTGCATGAAGAGTGATGAAGACTATGATGGATCTATGGATGGATCTAGGCAAATCCTGAATGTCACAAGTAGCGTTATTATATGCTGTGTACCAATGCCCTTGAACCAATGTCTATGTAGTAAAGCATCGGTAGATTGTTGATTGAATGAAAAGGGTTGTGGCTTAGGATCCTACATGCTCCATGCCCATGCTTATCGTGTCGCTTGATTTTTGAGAGCTCGCTTGGTGTCCAGGCTTCTTTTTATACCGTTTTTCAACGTGAAGCAGTGTGTTGCATGCTGACCTCATTTGACAGCTTGCAGACAATGTGGATGTTGGACTGGGATTGGGATTCAGGCGCTGTTTCAATCTTTCTGTGATGGTTGATGTACCAGGTCAGGAATGAGTAGGCACTGTTGATGTGCTGCAAGTTGTAAGAGCCTGGAGAAGTCCCTACAAATCAAATCTCTCGATAATCACGAAAACGATCATCCGATGAGTCTGTCCTGTGTTGTTCATGACACAAAACCTGAGCTCACCCACCGAAGCTTGCGGTTTGTCAGCGGCCAGCATAGGAAACTTTATTCCCTTGGCCTCCTGTAACCACGAGTCCATTCGTCAATCGATCAATCAATTCTTACAGCAAATCCTATGTATGCCACCTTGACCACCACCGCAGCACATGTGCTTCACGCCAGCAAATCACTTTCTCAATCAGGCAGGCTCTCACCTCTCTCGGGAAGAATGAAATCAGTGCAACCTTCAAAATAAAAAAACACAGCTCTCGTGGTACTCAGTGTCATCACCCACAGTGCATGCGCATACACTTCCCCCACAGGCATGCGCAAAAGGACGATGAAACAGACAATGAAACAGGCCATCAAAAAAAGCTCAGATCACTCGATACGCCAGAATTAGCGCCCCAGTGTTTGTTTGTGGATGTGAATGTGTACCGTCCCCTCTCTCCTCCTCATTAAGTGTGCTTTTCCTGGAACTCCTGCAAAAGCAACCAACAAGCGAGAAAGTGAGGACCAGGGATCAAACTCACCAATAATGAAGCTCAGCAACAGCAAGGTGGCATGATGAGGCAACAGCAACATGGCATTTGCCGCTTCAGCAAGAGGGGCTGCTGCAGCCTTGTACGGCCTGCTTGGGCCTTGCTGACAGGGCTGTGGACGCAAACACATACGTTCAGCCTACACCGCACACCGCAAAGCCAGAACAATGCCCACCTTCATGAACGCAGCCAGAGCCTTGACACCCTCCATGGGCATCGCGTTGTAGATGGAGGCGCGCATGCCGCCCACGCTGCGGTGGCCCTTGAGCTGCACCATGCTCCGCTTCTCAGCCTCCTTGATGAAAGCCTGCATGCGCATGAGCAAGCAGACTTGGCCCTGAGACCCAACACCCTGAGATGGGATATGCTTGCTAAGAGCATGAAATGTGATCGAAAGAACGAGTCATGGGTTAGGACTGGTCATTACGCAAGCCCCACTCTGCCAGGTGTGCACATGGCTGCGCAGCACTTCAACCTCAACATGGCAGCTCCAGCAAGGTCTGGCTTGTTACAAGCGCGTGAACAGCATCTTGGTAAATGGCGCACCTTCTCGAGGTCAGGGTTGGAGGGAATGGTGAAGGGCACATTCATGAGGGAGCGGCAGGAGGGGTCCACAGGGTTGTGGTAGAAGCCATTGGAGCCCTCAATGGCGTCGTACAGCACCTTGGCCTTCTCCACGTTGTTTGCCTGCACAGCCTCTAGACCGCCTGCGTGTTGTGATGAGGCCTCTTCTCTGAGAAGCAAACAACCTGGTGTCCGGTCAGTTTGCACCAACAAGTTGCTCAATGAAGCCCGGAAACTGCTTTTGGTCAGATGGCGTGCGCGATGCATTTGTTTCCTTTGCGAGCAAATGAATCAGGCACAGCAGTGCATGCCAAGCACGAGCACAAAACACGAGGCACACTGTGCGCCTTCAACAGCAGCAACAGCTGTTAGCACCTGCCTCCCGTTTTCTCCATGGCATCTCAAGCCTTTACTCACCTTTTCTCAGCAGGTGCTCAAAGACTAGGCCGCACAAGTACATGGCGAAGCAAGGGGGAGTGTTGTACATGGACTCGTTTTCGGCATGCGTCTTGTAGTCCAGCATGGTGGGGCAGTCAGGCCTGGAAGATAGAAACAGCACATTGTAGCATGCGTGAGCAGGATGGTGGGAACGCAGCACCCACCCTAACCCGCCCAAACACAGCAGAGATCGCAGGCAGGCAGAAGAGCAAGGACTAAGGTCCTGTGACCAAGGCACAGAGAGGCTGCAAATGCTGTTTATGCTGTGTATGCGTTGCTTAAAGCATGCAGAGTGGCCTGTGCAGGCAGGCACACACCTGGCGTGGCCGATCAAGTCATCGCGCACAATGGCGATGGTCACGCCAGCAGGGCCGACGTTCTTCTGGGCGCCTGCGTAGATCACGCCATACTTGGACACGTCCACGGGCTTTGATACAAAGTTGGAGGACATGTCAGCCATCAGCACCTGCATGCACGGGCATTGGGGCACAAAAAACTCCGTGTGTGCACATGTGCGCTTGCATGCATGTTTGCGCATGTGTACGTGCGTGCGTGGGCATGCTACAGCTCGCGCGCACGCAAAGCTTACAGTACACTCAGAGTCAATCGAATCCCACTTCTCTAGGTGTTGGAAAGTTTGCCAAAAGGCACTCACCCTGTTGCCCACATCAGGCACGCTCTTGAACTCCACGCCCTGGATGGTCTCATTGTCGCAGTAGTGCACGTACTTGGCATCAGGGCTGCAGGAAGGAAACAGAGTTTGTGAGTTTGCTGCACTCTAGGTGTCTCAGACATAGGGGAGGAAGCACAAAAGCAAGCACACAGAAATGCCTGCGCTTGCCAACATGCGCACTACAATCAGCTGAGCATTATGTAACATTTGCTAAGATAGAGGCATCAATGCACTGGCAGTCCTGATGTGGGGCCCCGGATTCACGGCGCATCAGCTGGTCTGTGCGCGTTTGAAAGAGCAGCCCCCGTGCACCACATGCGCAGCTTTCCTTTGCCTGGTTATGTTCGGGAGGCTTGGGTCAGGGCAAGGACGCATCCTGCTACCCAGCCCTAGGGGACAAGTCCAGGCAAGGAGTGGCCAGCATGCACACACAAAGCTAGTTGCACGTGCACCAGTGCGCGTGTGTGCCCTTTTGAACCATTCCCGTTCGGCTCCAGGGAATACTGCTCTGCACAGGTGTCATGCATCAAGGCTAGAATTCACAGTCGGCAACGGCTCTCCTCAGTCCCCATGCAAGCATCCCTGCCTCCTCACCTGAGATTCCACTGCCCTGGGATGGACTTGTTGTCGCCCTTGGCTGCCAGGTTGGCCTTGGTGAAGCGCTTGCCCTCGTCAAAGGTCTTCTTGGACCAGGAGCCCGTGACCACGTAGTCAGTGGTGTCTTCAGGGCCAGCGAAGTTCAGAGGCAGCATGGCAAACTGCATGGAGGCACCGCCTGCGAGGAGCAGGAACCACCATGATACACCCTTTTCAAACAAGACAGGTTGCCTTTTTGCTTGCGCACTGCTCCCTTCACAGTAATTCTGATGAGCACTGCCGTAAACTGAAGCAGTGTCGAATCAATTGAACAGGAGTGCTTGATGCGGGAAAGGCCTCTGCCTTTCCAATAGGCAAGCCATAGAAGCACCATCAGACGCACATACGTGGCTGCCATGCCACGTTCCCCACCTACCCTGCAGGAACATGACCTTGTAGTTGGAGGGGATGTTCAGCAGCTTGCGGAGGTCCTCCTCAGCCTTAGCAGCGATGCCCATGAACTCAGGCCCGCGGTGGCTCATCTCCATCACGCTCATGCCTGTGCCCTTGTAGTTGATGAGGTCAGCCTGCGCCTCTTGCAGGACCTGCACCCAAGCGCACATGCAGCGTGCGCGCATGCGTGCGCATGTGCATTCGTGTGCGTGCGTACGTGTGCGTGTGCGTGCGTGCATGCGCGTGCACGCGCGCGCGTGTGTGTGGGGGGTGCGTGCGTGCGTGTTGAGTGTGTGTATGTGTGTGTGTGTGTGTATGTGTGTGTGTGCGTGCAACATGCATGCTGCACTTGAATCACAACACACACGCGCTCCCGCATGCATGCATAGAGCACATCAGTGCGGTCTTGAGTTTGCTCGAGAGCTCAGTCGCTCAGCCCAAGCACATGCGCGCATGGAGTGCACGAGACACACAACACACATCACCAAGGCAGTAAGCCAAGTGCACACACAGACACACACAGGAGGTGTGCCTGAGAGTGCTGCCGGCTCTGTTTACCACCGAGACGCCCTCTTGACTTGCGGAAGAGCCCAAACCACCCTGAAGAGCTGAGCCCCTGTCCAATGCATCCCTGATGCCCAAAACCTCACCTCAATGGGCAGGTTGGCGGGGCCCGCGCTGAAGTTGAAGATGCGGCCGTGAGGCAGGCTGGTCTTGGGCGCGGACTCCACTGCAGCTGCCTGCGCGCGCGCGGCATGCTGCTGAGGCCACCTGGCGTGGTTCGCGCGAGGGGCCCAGGCAGCAGCGCCGCTGCCCCTGCTGCTGAATTGCGGCACGGAAGAGTGGGCGGCCAACATCTGCTCGAAATACGAGCTAAATTACAAGAATATTTTCTGAATGTTTACCAAAGGTTTGGAGCGATGTTTGGAGCTAACTGCTTTTTCGTTCTTTCCTGTACCTGTCTTGAAATTGATTGAAATATAAAAAACTGCAGCTGCCTGCACGACGGAACAGGCACTTTGATGCTGCATTTTCAGACCATGCAATTAATCTTATCTGGTGCGTGATGGTTTAAATCTGTAGCCGAATGGTCATTGACTCCATGCCATGATGCCAAACATTTGCTTTGTGCGGGAAGCAAACAGTCTAGCAAGAAATAAAAGGGGCAATGAACGGACACTAGCCGCTTGAGTAGCACACAGCGTGGTCTTTTCTTTTTCTTTTCTTTAGACACAGCAAAAAGCAGGCGAGCGATCAGAAACATGGCAGGAAAATGCGGTTAGAGATTAGGGGGAAAAGCACAGAGGAAAGTACAGAGGCTAGGCACATGAAAGGAGGAAGAGTGCTTTTGATTGATGTTCCTGTAAAATAACAATTTGTTATTAACAAATAAACACAACCATGCAGACAGTGCTTTCACTCTCACTACCCCGTTTACACCACTCAGCAGAGACAGAGCGCTCATAGCAAATAAATATGAATGGCAAGCGACGCATGGAACCAAGATAAAGGGCAAGCTCCCCGGCCTCATTTTCTCTGCTTCCCCGCCTTTGGCATTGCATGCTTGATCGCTGTGCGGTGGCGTGACTTGAACTCCTGCTGAAGCTTCTCACGCTGAGCCTGCCATGCTGCCGCTGCTGCAGGGCTGCCAGTGTCCTGCAGGCACGAGCCGAGCGTGAGAAACAGAAGCTCGACATGCTTATGAGAGCGCCTGGAAAAAGCATTTTGAAGCGGCATGCACATTGCACCATGTGAGCAAACTAAACATTTGGAGCCTGGCATCATGGAAGGCTCGGTTCGCCTGCAGGTAAACTTTAAAAAAACAGACAACAAACTCTCCCTCTGAGGCCCATGCCCAAGCCTGATGCACACAGCATCGCGTACCTTGGAGCGCATAAAGTTGGTGGCAAACTGCAAAGGCGGTGGCTTGGCAGAGAGTGGCGTTGCTGGCAAAGGGCGAGACACAGCAACCCGGGGCGTTGGGGCAGTCTTGGGTGTCTGCAGGGCCTGCCTCTGCTTCTTAGCTGCTGGTGGTGTAGCTGCTGGCTGCTGGCTCACTGGCGTCTCTGGTTTCCGCTTTGCAAGCTGCTGCTGCTGCTGCTGCCGCTGCGCCAGAGGCCCTGGCATTTTGCCTGAGCCATGCTGATCGCTGGGCCCATGTGCAGCAGGCGGAGGGGAGCAGCGCCCCTCACTGTCCTCATCCACAAACACCTCATCCTCATCATCGGACCCGCCAAAGCGGTCAAGGCTCCTCTGCTGCTCCTGCTGCTGTTGCTGATTGTGTTGCTGCTGCTGCTTTTGGAGCTTTTGCTGCTGCTGCTGCTCCTCCTCCTGATGCTGTCTTTGCTGTTGCTGTTTCTGCTGGAACCTTTGCTTTCGCTGTTGCTGCTTTTGGAGCTTTTGCTGTTGCTGCTGCTCCTGCTGTCTTTGCTGCTGCTGTCTTTGCTGCTGTTGCTGCTGCTGCTGGTGTCTTTGCTGCTGTTGCTGCTGCTGCTGCTGGTGCTGCTGCTGCTGGTGCTGCTGCACTGTGCTCTTGGGGCCGATGCTCTGGGCCGGGGCAGCTTCGTCCTCGCTGTCCAGGTCCACAAACACTTCGTCCTCATCATCAGAGCCAAAGCGGGAGAGATCAGGGAGGGGTGTGTGCTGCTGGTGCTGTCGCTGTGGCTGGTGCTGGGCCTGTCCACTGTTTGGCAGACTGGGGTCTCTGGCTGGAGGCTGCTGTGGCCGTGTGTTTGGTGGATGCAGCGTGAAGGGGCCTGCGGAGCCTGCTCTGAACACCCCTGCTTTGGACAGCTTGTGCTCTGGTGTGGTGGATGGCTCATCAGAGATCGGTTGCGATGAGGGCTGCTCGTCCTCTGACAACGAGGCTGCCACATCTGAACTGGTGTCTGCTTCTCTTGAAGCAGTGGCCTGCCAGCTGTGTGTCTCGTGCTGCTGCTCTGCACGCTGCTTGTGCCCCTGCCGCAACTGCTGCGGGTCTTCCTGGTGCTGCTGCCTCTGCTGCTGTTGCCTCTGCTGCTGCCACGACTGCTGCTCCTTCTTACTGTGCTGCCCACCCTCTTTCTTCTTGCTATTGTGTGTGTGGGAGGGTGCACGTGCGTGGAGCGCTGGTGGGGGCTGTCCGTGCTCCGCTTCCTCACTATCGACATCCAAGAACACCTCCTCACTGCTCTCAACCCCAAAGCGATCCAGACCTTGAGGTCCCTGCGGCTGTTGCTGCCCCTGATGTCGGTGCTGGTGCTGGTGGTGGCCCTGCTGCTCTGACTTGCTGCCGGAAAACAGGCAGGCAAACTTGTCTGATGCTGAGATGAAGAGGCCGCCCCCAGTTCCCTTGCTGCTGCTTTTGAGGCCCAGACACTCTTCAAGGGTTGCAAGGCGTGCACTGAACAGGGGTCCGGACTTGAGCGGCAGCTCCTGCATACATGAAAAAGTAGCCGTAATTTTCAGCAGTGCGCCAGGCTTGTGAATGCATGAGGCTGGAAGCAAGTGTGTTAAGCAAAAGCATACAAAGCAGCCGGGATGCTTGCAAGAAGGATCCAGGAAAACAGAGACGCTGCGAGATGGAGTGAGGAAGCTGTCAAGAACAGAGCACGACATAGTACTGTTGCTTAGGCTGTGTCTCTTTAAGAAAGGGGAGGAAAGATTATTCTCAGCATGCCCCCACAGATTGATTGGGCTTTGAAGGCCCACGATTGGTTGGCAATAGGAGGTGTTCTTCTTATAGCTTAACGCTTGCAAGAGCTCAGGTTATGCGCAAGACTTCTATACACAACACACCAAGACCTCACTCACAAGGAGCAAGACCACCTCCAACATATCCCACCTGCACGTTTCCGCCGCCCTCAGCATCTTCACTGCCATCTGAGCTTGGAGCCTGAAACAGGGCCGGGCGGGAGGGCTCCTTGCAATGCTGAGCTGGAGCAGCTTTCCGCTGGTGAGCTGTTTGACTGCCTTGCTGCTGTTGTTGCTGCTGCTGCTGCTGCTTTGTCACCCGACTGACTTTGCCATGATCAGCAGTCACAGGCTCCCCCCCTGACCCTTCATCCGAGGAATCAAAGCGGGCCAGCGCAGCATCATCTGCCTGCATCTGCTGCCCCACTGCACCCTCTGCGTACCCGTCACCAATTCCATTGTCACCAAAGTCAACAACACCCGCATGCGGTCTGGCCTGCCGCTGCCCTTGCTGCTGCTGCTGCCCCCCCATGTCTTCCAAGACCGCTAGCCGCTTCTGGGTGCCACCTGTCTGCTGTTGCTGCCGCCGCTCCTCAGTGCGCGCCCGCCAAGCAGCTGCCTTGGCTTGGGCCTTGGCTTTGCCAGGGACAGCTGCGCTGGCCGCTGCAGCCTCTTGGGCCTGTGCGAATGAGGGCGAGCAACCACAGAGAATGCTTGTTACGCGAGTGATACTGCTGAGTCTCCCGAGAACAGGCTCAGGTGTCAACAAAACATGCACTGCTGATGTCACCCAACACCACCAGCTTGAAAACTGTTTGATCTTTGCTAGTGGCAATTACATTACACACCTTGGCACACCAAGCAGAAGCAATAAGCAAATGCCTACCTGCTCTCGAGCCCTTGCTGCAGCTGCAGCAGCGGCCGCCTCCTCTGCCATTTCTTGCTTCTTGTTTGCTGAGTCGATGGACTTGATGATCTTCAGGTAGTTGTGCTTCTCGCGGCTGTGCACCTACAGAACATAAGCGTGCGTGTGCAGAGCTTCACTGCTTGCTTCTTTGTCCATGGAGGAATCTGCAGCAGAGTGAAAAACAGTAAATAATATCTGGTACAAGGCACGCATTGCAGGAATCCTATTTCTTCTCAAGGACTTGTTCTTTGCAAGGCATGAATAGAAGGGCTTTCAAAGCTGAAATGCGCAGGAAGGGGCTTCAGCAGGGGAGCTTCTGCTCTGCACATGAGAATGCCTGCCCTGAAAAATGAGCGTGACAGGTCATTCCTGGACCTTTTGCTGAGAGCGAAAAGCGCACGAGGACTTCGCAAGCCTGGAAAAGCCAGCACATGAAATCTTGAAGCAAGCAGAAGCTGGTGCCGCTACCAAAGTTCACCTGCTGTGCGTCAGCTGCCTTGCGCCGCGGGTCATCGTATGCATGTGGAATTGCCGTTGCTGCTGCTGCGGCTGCTGCTTCATGTTTAGCAGCTGCTGTTGTTGCTTGCGCTCCTGAAGTGGTTGGGGCTGATGCAAACCGGCTGGCAGGTGCATTCATTTCTGTTCTCCAACCTGACAAGCCCTCATCTTCAGAGCGCAGTGATGCATGCTGCTTGAGGTACTTGGCGAGTCCACGTGCCTCGATGTCCCGGTTGCGCCGGTACACCATGCTGCAGGAGGAAAAGAAGCAGAGAGTGCCTTACCGTGAATGCCTGTTCAAGATGAGTGCAAGAATAGACAAGGGAGAAACAGAGTCCCACGCGTGTGCATGCAGCACAGGAAACTTCTTTCAAAGGAGCTATAGCAGTCTCTTTACTTGTAGCAAGAGAGTGCTGTTAAATCCCAGCCCTCAAAACAAACAGATTGCAATTGGCCTCGCACCAAAAAATGATTTCTCTGTCAAGCTAGCATGTGTCCGCAGTTCAGGAGGCCTGCATGACCAGCTTCTGATTTGACTCACGCAAGGCTTTCACACGCGGTGTTTGCCAGTGCATGCGTTGTGTGATGTCAGCCACAATGGGAGCAGAGGAATTTTATATCCCTCAGTTTCCCACCTGTCAGGCAGGTCCTCATAGTCCCAGGCCAGGGCAGACAGGGGGGCCTCCTTGGCTGGTGGGAAGTGGTGCTTGATGCCCTTGATGTTGGGGGGTGGGTCCAGCGGCACGCGGAGCACCTGCAGTGTGGATGTGCGCGGTCAAGCCAATGTGCTTGTGAGCATACATGCGCAGGATCATGCGATGAACCAGAGCGCCAAACAAGAAAAGAAAGACCCTCCGATTGTTTGCTCACTGTTCCTTTTCTGAGGTCACACGCGCTTCCTTGACAGGCGGAGGCAATGAGGAGATAAAAGTGCACAAGGTGGTTGACAGTGATCACTCATCCTGAGCCCCGCATGCCTTTCACTGTGCTTTTGGCTGCACGACCCCAAAGCTGCCACCCACCTTGACCTTCCTCCTGCTGTGGCTGGGGGCAAGCACCGTCAGGGGCTGGCTGGTGTCCAATGGAGGTGGTGCGTTCTCGTCTTTCTTGCCTTGCTTTGCTGCCTCTGCTGCGGCAGCTGCTGCTGCTTCAGTCTCCCTCTCCACCTGCAGTCGCTGCTGGTAGTTTGGCTGAGCCAGCTCCACCTTCAGCACATTGCCGCGCCACTTGCAGTGGTTGTACTGTGTGCATGCAGGTGAGTGTGCACGTGTGTGTGTG
>QFBH01000734.1:18821-30468 GCA_004335885.1 Dunaliella sp. M2 | reverse complement strand
CCTGCCCTTGCACTTCCCTCCAAGTTACATGAGAAAACCATTGTCATAACTATTTAACTTTACCAAATAGTCATGTCCCCTGGGCTGCAGCACCACATCTGACGCTGATGCTGCTCAGCACAGGGGCGCACACCCTGCTCCACCTCCAGCCCCGCCCAGCATGCAGCCCACACCAGCCTCACACCCTCACACCCAAAAGTCCTGGCCTCAGACGCCCATGCTGGGAGCGGAGGAGGCGGGTAGCCCCTGCGCAGTCAGCCGCGGGAGCCTCTGCGCCACAGAATGGGCCGCAGCAAGGGCCCATCAATAATGGTGGCCTTAACGCAGCAGAGCTGGCCTCGCCAGAGGGTGGCCTGGTCAAAAGGTGTGGGGACGGCGTGGATATTTGCAGATACTGCAAGTGAGGAGTGCGTGGTGCACACGGAAGGGCATCAGTGAGGGGAATGAGGACAAGCAGGGGGTGAAAATGGGTGGTATGCAGAGCAGACACCCGCTTGTAGCCACGGCTTAAGCCCATGCACTGCCAAGTGTATGCACACGCGTGTGTATGTGCATACACTCCGTTTACTTTCATGCATGCATGTGCATGCAAGGGCACACGACACACATGCGTGCGCACACATGCGTGNNCACACACACGTACACGCACACGCAGCATCGCCGACATGCTGAACTCCAAGCGCAAGCGCCAGCCTTTTGACACAGAGTACATCCTGGGCCTGGTTTGGCAGCAGAAGCAGCACGTTGCGGCAGCGGCTCTCATGCTGGTCCTGTGCACCACGAGTGTGCTGGTCTCGCCTGTGCTGTCAGGCATGCTGCTGGAGGTGCTGGTGAAGCAGCAGTCGCTGGAGAAGTACGGCAAGGTGAGTGCATGCACCTGTATTCATGCAAGCGTGTGTGTGTGTGTGTGTGTGTGTGTGTGTGTGTGTGTGCGTGCGTGTGTGCGTGCGTGCGTGCGTGTGTGTGTGTGCAGTGACACGCTGCCTGTTGTCATGTGTCCTCGGAAACAACATTTTGATGTGACCATACTGTGGCGCACCATAGAGCTGCATGACACTGCAACAACATTGTTGTTCTTGCCCCCTCGCAGCTGCTCCTGCTGCTGTCTGCCATGTACGTGTTGGAGCCCTTGTTCACCAAGGTGTACATGAAGAACCTGCTGATGGGAGCTGAGAAAGTGCTGGCCATCATGAGGTCAGTCACACGCAGTGCTCCTGTGCAAGAACTTCCATGTGCCGCTCTGCCTGGCGTCCTGCCTCCGCTGCTCTCCTTCTTATTTTCGTCCAACGTCAATGCAAGGCTTACTCTAGGAGCACGAAGGTTGATTGCCTCCTTTGTGGAGGTTCCAAAGCCTGAACGCTGCTGATGCATTTGCTGAAGCTGCGTGCACTTACGTGTTGCGACAGGATGGAGCTGTTTCGGACCCTGCTGATGCAGAAGATCACTTACTTTGACAAGCACACAGCAGGCGAGCTTGCCTCATTGATTAGCAACGAGCTGGACACCATCCGCTCCTTCGTGTTTAGGTGCGTGCACCTCAGGGGTGTGAGGGTGTGGGTGGGGGACGGGATGTTGGGGGCAGCTTTCGGTCAGGGAAGAAGATATATGCTTCCTGAGCTAATCAAATCGCACATGCGCACCAGCACTGAGCGCAGCCTCACGCTCAGTCCCGCTCACTCTTCTCTCATCACAGCAACGTATCGCGTGACCGTGGCTTCCGTGCACTACTAGAGATGCTGGGTGCCGTGATCGTGCTCTTCTACCTGTCCTGGAGACTTGCCCCTGTGTGCTCAATCGTCATCGTGGCTGCCGCATTCGCAGCCGGCGCATACCGACGCAGGTTCGTCCCCCATGCATGGTCCGTTGCCTATAGAACTGAACACTTTTGATCGTGGTTAATTAGACAGCTGGTTGGAGTGACACTGATAAGGCATTTCAGGCCTCCTGTCGAAATTCAGAGGAAGCAGATGATGGGTTTGTGCAATCTGGCATTCATTAATTGAGTTAAACAGAGCTGCTTGTTTGCTCTGTCCTTTCTGTGCAGGACGCGCACCATCGAGCAACAGCAGGCACGCTCGTTGAATCGGATGACGGGAGTGGCACTGCAGGCGCTGGAGAACATGCGCACCGTCAGGTCAGTGGAAGACTGATGTTATTTGTGGTCATGGCTAGGTGATGCAACAGCAGCAAGTAGATTCGCGATTCCAGCTGCCACCTTATGCGCAGCTCTTCATATGCACGGTGCTGGCCCTGCCCCTCCAAGTGTCTCTGTTCCATGACGACCCACAATTGTGTGCTCTACTTCCTCTCTCACTGCGCAGATCATTTGCTGGAGAAGCCTTGGAAAGGGAGCGCTTCCAGGGACACGTCAGCCAGAGTTACGGGGCAGGCGTGGACTTTGCTGGGGCAAAAGTAAGCCTTTGCTTTTTCCTCCCTGCATGTTACAGGCAGTGCGCCTTCACAAGGTCTCCCCCACATCACTTGATGCCTGAAGTCCGTGTGACTCCAAGCAGGTTGTGTTGTCCAATAGTGCGACAATGAATGCATACTTACTACCACTCATTATTTCAGGCCTGGTTTGAGGCAACAAACCGTGGGGCCATCCACTTCTCCCTCCTTGCGCTGTATGCCTGGGGAGGCTGGCTGGTCTGCAACGGCCTCATGCCACTGCGCGTGATGATCAGCGGCATCGGCTTTACGTTTTCGTTGCTGTATGCGACTCAGGTGGGGCTGTCAGGCACTTTTGAAGTTGCAAACCTGCTTGCGAGGCTTGTATGGACCCTGCGTGCTTTGTACAGTGCTGCACGGGATGGCACAACTGCTGGAGCTAATGATACGGGGATGGTTCCTGTTTTGTGTGGAAGTGTGTGATGTCCAATGGACGTGATGGGGTAGCATTGGATAAAGCCAAGAGAAATCAGAATCAGTACCTACCTGAGCCTGCTCAACTTTCTGGGTGATTGGCTGTTTGCTGCTCCCCATATGCTATGTGCTCAACAAGTGTTTCAACATTACTGACTCTTCTGCCAAGGCTCCCCCTCCTGCACAATGTTTCACACTGCAGGGATTTGTGAACACCATCTCAGAGCTGCGTCGGGTGTCAGGCGCAGTCTCAAGGGTGAGTAAGTCGTGGTTTTAAAGAGAGCGTGCATGGCTTCAAAGACTATTTGCTCCTCCACCTGTTTATGCGTCGCTCTGTGCTTTTCTCACATGGCTGTGCATTGTCCTGCCTGCATCCGCCTGTGTGCCATTGCGTAATCAAGATTGCGTGTTTGATGCCTGCAGATACGTGGCATGCTGGTGGACTCTGACCCAGACCCCTCCATGTACGGGGCACTGCCGCCTGGAGCCTGGTGGGAGGTGGCAAACGGCCAGCAAGTGCCCTTCCAGCCGTACGCAGACATGGCAGGGGATGCTGCTGTGGAGGTAGGTGGATACCTTTGAATACTTTTGAGCGTTTGTTACATTTAATTCACTTACAAATGTTCCTGTTCCTGAGGTAGAAATTGCGGAGCCAGTTCTTGTCCGAGTGAAATCACTCACATGTATGCGTGCGCATGCTTGCACAGGCCGCTCGGAAAGGCGACCTTGAGCTGCGTGGGGTGCACTTCTCATACCCTGTCCGCCCCGATGTGCCTGTGTTGAACAACCTGGACCTGCTGCTGCCACGGGGCCAGGTCACAGCCCTGGTGGGGCGCTCAGGCTCAGGCAAATCCACCGTCGCTGCACTGCTGTCAAGGTGGGTGTGTTGCTTACGTGCTGTCGTGAGAGTGAGAGTGAGAGTGAGGCATCAACTCAGGCAATTGCTAACATCCTTGATGCATGGTGCAGAAGGCCACTGCTGTTTTAGGCTAAGCATGCAGGGAGCCTGTAGCCAGCCATCCTGTGTTTACGCTCATAACTGAAGCTTGGCAGGTCTCTGGATGCCTTCTCTCAGTTGCCTCGACAGCTCCTTTGATTGCAGACGTGCGCCAACTGCCATGGGGTTTGGGCTGAAAGTGGTTCACTTTGCTGCTCATCACTCACAGATTCTACGAGCCCCAGCAGGGCAGCATCTACCTGAATGGCCAGAAGGTCACGGACTTTACAAGAGGGGAGTGGGCCAAGGCAGTTGCCATGGTGGGTACCTTATTTTGTGGTGGCAAGGACACAAGGAGCGTGTCTTGGGGTAGGGGCATTGCCCTTTAAAGGACAGCCCATTGTGCGGAACTCTTGGGCGCCAAGCTGTGCTGCTGCTGCACTGACAGTTTTGCAGTGAAAGCCTGCGTGCTTGCCCAACTCATGTCGTTCCTTGCTGCGTGCACTGTCCAGGTGAGCCAAGAGCCAGTCCTCTTTGCGGGGACCATCGGTGACAACATTGGGTACGCAAAGCATGGGAAGGCGTCTCAGGAGGAAATTCAGGCCGCTGCAGAGGCTGCCAACGCACATGAGTTCATTCAGGTGGGGTTCATGGATTGTTGTGGTTGCCCCTGTGCCCTGTTGCTTTCTGGTGAAATTACCTGCTTCAAAAACGGGCAGCCCATCTTGCTCTTCCACTCTTGTCACTTTGAAACTGCAGCCGCCTGCGCGAGCGCAGCAACACATGCTCTTCTGACTGAGTACGTGCGGCTGTGCATTCATCACTCACGTGCTAACCACTGCACAGACACCCTGTGCTTTCTTTCTCTTCCTCTCTTGCACAGGCCCTGCCTGATGGCTACAACACGATCGTGGGCGACAGGGGGGTGCTGCTGTCGGGTGGGCAGCGCCAGAGAGTGGCGCTGGCGCGCGCACTTCTCAAGAACTCGCCCATCATCATCCTGGATGAGGCGACCAGCGCACTGGACAGCGTGAGCGAGGCGCTGGTGCAGCAGGTGGGTAGTGGCTGCACCTCTTTTTCTTTAAATTTCACTATTTGAGCAGTATTTTAAAGCTCTTTTTTCTTCCCAAGAGGAGAACCAAGGGGCAGGCGCGTAAGGGATTCCTGGGCGTTATTGAATTTATGTCACACCTTTTTCCCCCCCACCCCCCCGCCCATTGCAGGCTGTTCAGCGCTTGGTCCGGGGCCGCACAGTGCTTGTCATTGCTCACCGCCTTTCTACCATCCAGGTGAGCTCTTGCGCACCCATTGCTCATTGCGAAGGACACATAAGATAGGCACGTTCTGCGGGTAGCGCTGTGCATGCGCTTCACATCTTTCTATGCGGTTCAGGAAGGAGTGCACGCTTGAGGCACACAAGGTGAAAGAACGGGGCAGATAGTCATACGCGCATACTCATGCGTTCACATCTTCCTTACACCATGCAATTCCTGTGACCCACTTGCAGAATGCTAACCAGATCGTGGTCATGGCAGGCGGAAGGGTCGTTGAAGTTGGAACGCACTCTGAACTCAGCAAGCGCCCCGATTCGCACTATGGTGAGCTCATGGCGGCACAAGAGCTCATGCTTGCGGATGGTTGATGCCAGGGACATAGGAACATTACAGTGAGTGGTGAGGTGATCGCCTGCGTGAAAAAAACATGACACCGCGCAGCTTGCTTGCGGATTGGTGATGCCAGGAACGCTACAGTCGTGAGTGGTGATGCTCGTGGTAAAGAAAACATGACACCGCGCAGCTTGTTAAAACAGAGAAAGAGAGAAGATAGGACCATAGCGTTAGGTACCATACCAAGGAGTGCAGGAAGGTACACAGCAGCTGGATGCGTTTTGCAGCAAGCTATGTTTGGCAGGATGGGAAGCCTGCATCCAGAATTTTGACCTGCCTGACCAGTATGTTTTGATTGTTGACCCGGCACTCTGCAATAATTTATGTGCAGCTTATTTCATTTTGTTTTCTGTGCTGACATGCGCATCTGCACGTGTGCATGTTTTTGTGCTGTGGCATGCCTGGTGCGCACGTTGCATCTGTATGCTTTTACGTGTGCTTGTGCTGATCCTTCTATTGGGAGCGTTGGCGCAAATCATGTTGTGTGTGGGTGTCACTCACCGTGGGGATAGTAACCATGGCCTTGCCTGACCTGCTGACCCGTGCAGAGGATGTGTTCCAGTTTTGTCAAACAACCTGTTCCACTGTTACGTCTTGTCATTGTTGGATGTCTTTTGTGTGATCACGGTGTCACATACGGTATGTAATGGTTTATGGTCTTGTGGCCATGTCATGGCCTTCGCAACGTAAAAAGGTTTAAAAGCATCATTTTTTCCTAGGTGCCCAGCAATCGGTCTTATCGATTGAGTGGCTCAGTGTAACCATTTAACCATTTAAAAGAATCATGCGTGAATGTCAGAAAGCTGAGGTCATGTGGAAGAAAGAAGAGTATTCATGAAGCTCATCAAGCTGGCAGCGAAAGGCAGGGTGGCCTGCTATATATGTGTGCTCTTTAGCCGCAGCGAGCAATTTCCTTTCTTCTAATTCAGGTGAAACTGCTGCCACAGCGCCAGTAATGCCATAACAGAGCGGGGGCCTGGCCTATACTTCAACTGCTGGAGCCTGGGCTTGCGCAGCTGGTTGTGACTGCCCTTCTTGGCTCTCAGCTGACTTGCCTGCCTTCACTTGGGCCTGCAAGTGTGCACGCGATGTGGGGCTGCCGCCTTTGTGTCTTTGCAGAAACAACAGTGGTGGAACAAATGACTTCACAAAGCGAACCCTCATTGACCTTTGTTTGAGCCAATGTTAAAAACCGGTCCTCACACATTCTCTGAGCATACTTCCCACACTCCGTCAACCATTGCCAGATTGCTTTTAAACCAAGACCATCCAGCAGCAGTCATCTCCGTACCCCCCCCACATACACACACAAACGAACGCACCTGCAGCGACCTGCACAGCCCCTCCAGCGCCTCCTTCTGTGTGCGCAGCCGCTTGACCTCATCTGGGTCCACGCTGGCCAGAGACAGCTGGCCCTGCAGCTTCTCCACCTGTGTGAGCATGCCACAGCGACGCAGCAGACGCTTTGAACAACACAAGTAGGCGATCAGTTTTTCCAGGGGTAGGCAGACCCTTGCCCTTGTTTCTCCATCCATGAAGTCCTAGAGGCAGCTTCAAGGAGTGCAATCATCATCCATGATCCACAAGGCAAGTGGACTGCAGGCACACTTGCTAACTGGAAAGTTCACCAACACACTGGGAACAGGCTGCAGGGCCTGCCTGTGCACCTGTGCCTGCACTAAACTCTGCCTTTGTGCTCTACCTCCTGTCCCCCATCAACAAGCTCTTGCTCTCACCTGGGCTTCCGACTGGCTGCACCTGAACTTCCAGTTCTGGCACTCTTGCTGCAGCTGCGCTTGGTGCTTGTCCTGGAGATCCTTGCTCTTCTTGAACTGGTCAAACACCTGAGGGCAGCAGCAGGCAGGGCGGGCGCAACTTAGGGGAGAAGGTTGTGCTGGTCTGCACATAGAGGTACTTGCACAGAGTGTAAACACAAAGCGCCTTCAGCTCAATGCAGAATGGTTTACCAAGTCCACACACACGCACACGCGCGCACACACACACACACACACACACACACACACACACACACACACACACACACAGCCTGCCAGCATGACAAAACTCTGCAGGCACACCCGCATTCAGCTGCCCAAACAGAGGCCTGCTGGCTTTTTTTACCTCACCTTGTTGGACTTGGCCACCGTGCTCTGCACCTTGCTGAACTCCTTTGCGTACTCCCCGACCTGGGCCTTGAGGGCATCGTTGGCATCCTGGAGCAGCTTGTTCTGCTGCTTCATGACCAGCAGCTCCTGCAGCTCTGCAGCGATGCCCTGTGTGGCATGTCGAGGGGGGGGGGGCATGCGTGTGTGCGCCCAGACAAGCATGGCATAAAGCTCCTGACAGAGAATGCTGGTCGATTCCATTGTGCGACACATGGAACAGAATCAGTGTGCAACAAGGCCCTGCCAGTCTTGATCTCCTCATGTGCAGCGGTTACAATAGCGCTGCGCCGCACCTTGTGCGTCTTCTCCATCTGCTCGTAGGCCTGCTGGTAGAGGTCATTCTTCTTGGACAGCTGCTCATTCACGGCCTCCTGCTGCTTCAACTTGGCGTTGGCCAGCTGGACCTCGAGGTCTTTGGCTTGGATCTGTGAGAGGGTGCAACGCATCAGTGCATCAGAGGGTTTGCTCATGCTCGTCTTGCGCTTCTGCAAAAACCGCTTTTGCTGCCGAGGTCCTTTGCTCCTTTGCCTTCAGCAGCTCCACAATGGAATTCTTTCATCCTACAAGAGAAACTGTTTACACTCACCAGCTTCTGGCATGCTTCAGTGGAGGCCATGACCTGCAAACAGAGCAGAAAGCAGGGTGGAGTGGGATTAGGTGCACACAAGCAACAATGAGCACCTTCGACTCAACACCAGCTGCAATTAAACGCCATTCTTCTTCTTTTAAACAATTCACATTGATTCAATTGATTGGCCGTTTTTGCAAGCATCATCATGTTGTTACAACAGCTCTTGTGCAATGCATCAACCGCTTGAGTCCAGTCTCACTCACCTCATACAGCTTCTCCTGCAGGGCAGCACTCTCCTTGAGCTGCTTGTCTCTGTCTGTCTGCTGGGACTCCATCTTCATGCTCACCTCCTGCAAGCAAGCCACAGCTTGTGCTGTTGTCACTCTGAGCGTGGCTGTGGCACAGCCACAAAGTGCACAACATTCCTTAATTTAGGCCACAAGCTCCTCAGTTTGCAAGAGGTGACTCCCACACCAGCAAATGGCTTCTTTGCTTTCTGCTCTGGGTGTTTTTCTGAGAAAGCTGCCCTGCACTCACATTGATGGTTGAAGAAAACTTGGCCTGCAGGGCTTGCCGTGACTGTGCATCCTCATCACGCATCTTGCGAGCGACCTCCAGGGTCTCACGGTTATCTCTCTGGGAAAGGAAATGTAAAGGGCAGATATGTTTGTTTGTTCACTTCAGTGTCTTGGACTCTGATGATGCAGGCTCTCCCAGAAATTGCATTGACAGCTCAGACGATAACTTGTGCCTATCCCCCCGCTAGCAAAGTTGCTTTAGAGGGCAAATGCACATGCTCAGCTCCATGAGTGGGCACAGAAAACATGCACAAGAGCCTGGCCTTCACTAACCAACATACAAGAACACCAGAGCCAAGGCACACCTGAAGCTGGCGGCACAGCTCTTCTAGCTTGTCACGCACGATGTTGCTCTTCTTTAGCTCAATTTGGACTGTGAGAAGACGAGCGTGTGTCAGAGTGAGCAGGCACCATGCATGGGTTTGTTGGCCAAGGAAGGAAGGGGGCACAAAAGAAGCTACAGGGCAAAGGCTCATGGCTGAACATGTCATATTTGAAAGCTGTGAACTTTGCAGAGTCAGAGCAGAAGCCTGCCATGTTGGAAAGAGGCCCAGGTCTAAACACATACCTTTGTCCTTCTCCTTCTGCATGTTTTCTAGCTTTGCCTGTGACTCATGGAACCCCTTCTCCACCCTGTAGAGGTCTGTTATCTGCGAAGTGTTGGGTTGGCAAGAAACGTGCCAGGGTCATCAGGCTTTTGCGTATACGCATGCAGCACTGCACAGTCGTACTTCGGTGAGCAGACACCTACTTTGACTGCATGACTGACGGAAACTGACTTCAATTCTGATTGCCAGGGACGGAAAGGTCATGTGACAGGCCCGTTACCCACCAGCTGGGTGTACTTGGCCTGCAGGAAGTTCACCCTGTCCTCCGCGGAGTGTCCCTTGTGCTCTAAAAACTTCTCCATCTCCTTCAGCGTCCGCTTCCTGTGAGAGTTGTAGTCCAAACAATAAGATCAGACGGCTGTGTGTGTGTGTGTGTGTCGCTTCTACTCACACCCTCCCTCTCCCAGCACGCCCCAACACGCACCTCTGCTTGGCCATCTCTCGCTCTGCATGGCTGGAGCTGGAGGAGCCCAGTGTGCTGGTCTCCAGTTCCGCGATCTTGCCTTGCACCACGGACAGGAAGTCAGGCTGCTGCTGCTGGCGCTGCTGCTCTGCTGCTTGTGGCTGCGTGCCTGGCGCAGGCTGCTGCTGCTCTGTGGTGGTGGCGCCCATGAGTGGCTCCTTGCGCAGTCTGCGTTGTGCAAGTACTTGCATGGTGCGCAAATGTGCATGCATGCGTGAATGCATGCGCGTGTGTACTGGAGGGCAAACATAAGTGTGACAGCATTGTGTGTGGGCACTGGAGAGCTGGCTCACCTTCAGCTGAGCAGAGCTGTCCTTTGTGCAAGACAGCCAATGGAGTGGACAGGCTGGAGTGGACAGGCAGGAGGAAAGAGAGAGAATAAGTTCTATAAAACTGCTAAAACTGCAGAGGCGCCTCACTCAACAACTTGCCAAATGTCAGTGTTGTGCACAGGCTTTGTGTTTTGCTTAAAGAGTATAAACCACACAGCAGCAATGTACCTGGAGGACTTTGAGTCGTTCTACGCCCAGGCAGAGGCGCTGTACCGCGCCCGCCCGCTGGAGACGCGCTACTGCATCAAGTACAGGAATGTTGAGGGTGTGCTGGTGCTCAAGGTCACGGACGATGTCAAGGTGGGTGGGCGCGCACACTTTCATGCATTCACGTATGCGCATGCACACGCATGCATGCATCAACGCTCCCTGCCTCGCTGTTCGCCTGCGTGCGTTCTTCCAATGCATCCCATCACCACCAAGCTCACCCTGTGGTCTGTGCACACAAGCAAAATTGCAGTGCTTGAAGTACAAGACGGATCAGCAGGCGGACTTGCGAAAGCTGGAGCGCATCAACAACCTATTCATGGCGCTTGCGTCAGGTGCGTGTCATGTGTGCATGCACTTGCATGTATGACCGCCCAAAAGCAAATGCATGTGTGCACATGTGCATCTGCTCGAACATACGTGAGCACGTGCAAGCGCAACAAATGCACTCTTTGGCAAGCCAAAGTGCTGCAAGTGCTAAGAAGCTGGCAAATCTCTTGTCTTTCAAGTAATTGCCTATGTTCCTCATCAGCCAAGTCACTCACTTAACACCAACACACACCAAAACCGCTGCTGCAGGACACGAGGAGTTGGCGACGGAGGCCCAACAGCAACAGCAGCAGCAACAGCAGAATAGGCAGCACCAGCAACAACACCACAAGCAGCAGCAACAACACCATGGAGAGGGCAAGGGCAAAGGGAGAGGCAAGAAGAAATGATGTTCCTTACTGATGTGCAGCCCGTTCTTTTCCATGCCTTCTGCAAGATTATTCCTTCTTCTTTCCAAAACAATGACTCATTATTCGAAATAAAGAATGAAACCTGATTGCACTACTTGTGACAGCTTGCCCCGGACTTTTCCACAATGTGCTGAGCATGCATAAGTTTGCTCGCACCCTTTCTACTGCTTTCCTTTTTGCATCTTCTATCATCCACATCTACTTCATTTATCACAACACATTTTAATACGGTTTCATTTCCCAGCCTCTTCCACTCTTCCTTCATCTGTCCTTGAATTGGCAAGGCAGCCTACCAGCCGTGAGCAAGGGGCTTTTGCTGCCAGTATGGTCTTGATCCTCCATTGAATTGGTTATGACTTCAGCACAGTCGTCTCTGGCCTGTCTGAGTGCAAAAATAAATAACTTATTGATTAAAGGCAGAGAAACAGAGTACGAGTGTGTGGCAGAGACACTTTCCTACAACTGTTCGACACTCATGAGCATGCGCACCAACCTTGCGGCGATGGGCCCGTCCTTA